>JAMKCH010019781.1:0-29542 GCA_023653785.1 Ophioderma brevispina
GCAAAAAACACGATTTTTTTGGAAATTGAGGGCGCCCTCCTCAGGAAATCTCTGAGTCAGCCTTTAAAGGGTTACTTGTGAACTAAGTTCATAATGATATGTTCGGAAGAGACTGACCATTCAAGTAGTGTGGCAATATACACCCTAGATATCATAAATAACTCACACTGTAAGAATCATTCCATAACAAATGGTAACAAATATTTTATTCCAACTTTATGAGCAAGAGTGTATAATTGTATATTAGACACAGTGCATATAGTTTGACTTGTGTACAAACTTCTGTGTTATTTTCTAGCTTCCGTGAATGCCCAATGAAGGAAATGAACATTAGATGAGAGATCTGGATAAGATTGGATGAAAAGAGTCAAATTGTAATATACAGTAATGACATACATATATTTATACAGAAAACATGTCAGAAGGTTATTTTCAAAATACAAATTTCCAACATGAGCAGCACTACTTGAAGCGAGAGGATGTCGCTATCTCATAATTTGCCCTACCTACATTATGCCTACACATTGACTTTGCAGTTTAAATCAAGTGGCTGACGTAATTACTGTTTGACTAACCACTAATTCAGATGGCTTGTAAAATTACTTAATTTCTCAGATATTCTTGCGTTGTGTCCCAGGATTTACGTTTTATTCTTGGGAAATCACTGTGTATTCAATGAAAGCTTGACTTTGTTCATCAGGTAACGAAAAATTTAGCCAGTGTGATGAAAGGAATCTCTATTTTTAGTGGACGACATATTAGCCTGGAACATTCTGATATTCTGGACACGTCTGCAGCAGAGGATTTAAAAATCATTCGATATGTTGTGTATTGGGCGGAACGCAGTCATAGACATTAATGTGCAACCAAATACCAAGCGTCAGAAGACAGTATCTTGATAACCCATCTAACATTGAAGTTAATACTTTCTGTAGATCATTTACACGAGAAAGTGACGTAAATATTCTATTGGTATCATACTCCCGGATCTAAAATGGGTTTTCTACACTAATCGACAACACTGTCAGTGTGTATCAAATGGTACACTTAGAATATTGATAATATAAAAAAATGCCGAATGTTATAAATAAAAAAAATACTTTAAATTGTAGTTCTATAATATAAGTAATTGTGTAATCCATTCACTTTGACATTGTAATCGATGGCTATCGTACATTTAAAAAAAAAATTCACGCCAAGTTGGAAGATCTTTTTATATTTTTTATTAACGCGACTTCTATCTTGATACTAAGTACCACGCACCTGTTCTCCTTTCATTTCGCCAGCTGATAATTCAGTTTATTATGGCCACTTCAACGAAATTCAGCTCGTTGTTTTTAATTTCCCACCGGCGTCCGAAATGTCTCCCTGAGGGTAAACACCATTATTTACCCAAATCCGTTTCAATGTGTATGACAGGAAAATTGAAGTAAATTATTGCCCAAAATGTCAACCATTTGGCCATAAGGGAGAAACTGCATAGGGGCTCAGGGGCTATGTCCGCCATTTGCAAATAAATAAATGAGCGTGCACGTTCTGATACAAGTTTTTGCCATGGTTCTGTGTCAAGTGCCGTTGTCAATCTACCGGAATTGTACTAATACAAGATTGGAAAGTATGGGATCGTATAACACAAGGATGCATCAGCATCGCCTATTCAATGACCAATGACAGAGCGTCTCAAATAATGAAAAATCAAATAGGCAACACATCCTTCATCAAGAAATATAACGGGGAAGCAGATTGACTTTCATGAGCCTTAGGTGTGGAAGACGATAGCAGCTTGGATTTCAGATTCTCACCTGCACGTGCCATCTCTAGAGCAAAGCCATTGCTGGATTCTGCAGGCATTTCTGTGCAACTTAGCAATTTACGTAAATTATTAACACGACTGCATGAAGAAAACATGAAAAAGAAACGCTCATAAGAATTCACGAGTACGTTTCGGTCTTTCATTCTCTTCTTTCTTCTCTACATTTTTTTTTCCCTTGAGGGTTTCGTTAATTTTGTCTATTTTAATATGTCTGTCGTTATGGTCCTATCACCAATATACATACTTGTATGATTGTTAGCCTTTCTTCCTGACTTTTATGAAATCAAAGTGGATGCTGCTTCAAAGAGTCAAATGAAGTCAACCCCTCCTCAATCTTGACATTTGAGATGGGGATTATTTGGCACGCGCCACAGTGAAGTCCTAACACGTGAGGTGAACGAGATGCAAACACACTCCAAGGCGGTACTTTGATAGCGGACTTAGCGTAGTATGATGGGATTTTATATTAACCGCTGCAACAAAGCTTGGATTTCATAACGTGTGTTGTAGGTTGAAATACCGACATGATACCACCGGAAGGTAATGGCGGTGGTGTTGGTGATTGCAGTGGCCGAATAGTGGGCATGAAAAATATGAAAGGTAATGTATGACATATGCCACTGGGAGTAGTTCCAGGTGTGGAATAGACATGTCTAGCAACATTATTGCCCCTCTTGGAGCGCGGGGCTCTAGATGTTGAATAAACTTGACAGACATGGAGCTTTTGCTATATTGAAGGATGAAGAGCCTTGGTCATAACATTTTTTCAAGACAATTGGAAAATGATGAAAGTGCTAAAATTACTTATGGTTGGATGGACATGGATAAATAGTATGCAACACCCGAGAGTGTTGTGGGGTCCAAAATGTATGCATATCAGTGTGGGATATATTGTAATTTTTAGTGCTCTTTTACATAAAAATGTTAGATGGGATCTGTACAAGGTTCTATTTCCAACGTTGTTTAAGTCGGGTCAAATATAAGGCCAGTGGGGGGGAACTGTCAACATGCAACAGTGCCCGGTTAATATTCAGGGACCACAGCGCCTGTATCATTGCATATGAGGGTTCAACTATTTAGTCCTATTACATGGTGATATAGCTTGAACAAGAATAAGTGAACTTCAGTATTCAGTTTGAGATATTCAGACATATTCATGCTTTAAGTTTCTTAATAAAGCTAGCCTCTGCGCTCGCAATTTTTTGTTTTGGAAACTGTTATTTTCTCTCAATTATTGGCTATTTTCGGATGTTTTTAATAAGTCTACCATGCGCGAAGGATTCTTCTGATCTCATTCATATGGACCGTGTGTAATATGCTCTGATTACCATGCACTTCGGCCAATATGCGCCTCTTGCTTCGATAGGGGTAGGGGAGGGATACTGACTTCAACAACTTTCGAATACTAGATCGAAATGATACAAATATTCTTCCAATATTGTTCTAATGTCATGGTTTTCTGTTAGAATGTACGAATTTCATTCAAATGTTCCACCGAGACGATTGGATCCTGGAGCCACTTGCCCCTATTTTATCCCCCTTTTATCCTCAATATCACCACTTAAACTAAACGTTATGGAATTACAAACAATATAGGTCGGGTCCTTTACATGTGAATAAATCGAACGCCTTGATATACACCCTTTCAACTTTACGCAAAATTGACCCTACTGATTTAAACCAAATAAACAGTTGAGTAAAAAAAAACACACCCCTAACATTCAAATAAAAAATAATTAAAAATAGGCTGAATTGTTTTTGCTCAAATTTTTATGGTGTTATCAAGAAGGATAACAGGCTTTCAGAAACGTTTTCTATTTGGTGTCATGTGGACTTGGAGAAAGAAGTTTACGCCTATTTTGCCTAGAGACTTAAAAATCCTGTTAGGCCGATTTTGAGCCAAAAAACTGCCTCGCTTACAATAAGTAACATGTGTCCTTCACGCATTGATTTGAGTACAAACATTTAAACCAAATTATTGTTTGACAAAAGAAGGATGGGCGGAGTAATTGAAAAGGATTATAAAAATACTATCCAAGAGATACAAAGAAACCTGCTAAGTAAATAAAATGTTTCATTTCCTAAATAAAAAATCCAGGAGTGCAATGGTTTTGGGGTGTATAATAATTATAATAGGGCGTTTTTTATATTAGAGTGTATCGGTGCGCATGCTACGAGCGCAATAGCTCGTAAGCCATGGCGCGTAGGTCAGGTCTTAATGTTTTTATAGAGTTACTTTTGCAGGGGAAGTTTTCTGGAGTTTTGATTATGCCACGGTAATTAACAAAGCATGATTGCTTGCGAACTCCTCATTTTTTCTTAATTTCATCATTATATTACGAAGATCTTTTGAACAGGTTTCAGAGATGATTTTTTAAAACTGTCCCTGGGACGGACTGCCATAGTAATGCATGTAGCAGTTTCACACTTACCGTTGGAAATCCCCAAGGGCCCAAATCGAGCAGATCGGGGTCCTAACCCTCCCTGTACAGAATCACGTGTATAGTCTCACAGCTTGATCGTTTACGCTGTGACAACAGACATACAAATGCTGCTGCTTTGCCGTATTGTATTTATAAACGGTACCGAGATGAAATAGTTTGGAGTCACGTGTCAGGTACCAGGTCACGTGTCAGCTATCGATAGCAGTTTGCCCTTCGGGGGCGACCGTTATATAGTATAAATCCGACTATGTTTAAATGGCAATTCTGCTGATATACGGACGGAAAAAAGCGCTCCATTTTCGTTCCGAATTCTGCTGATATACGGAACGAAAATAAAGCGTCTGACAGTAACATTTCCAGACATTTTGTATTCGTTTCGTACAATTGATGTGAGTTTCGATAAATGTACATGCCATGGTTGTGAATGATATAGCGCGGGAGCTAGCACACATTTTAACACATCTCAAGTACAAAATATTTGATTGAATATCTAGACAGCCTGACAGGGACCCCTGAAACGTAATTGTCGCAAATGGTGCCTTAAGGAGGAGAGGGGTCTAGACAAAGATTATACTGGGGTTATTTTTTTAAATTGATTTAGTCATGTTGAAAACTGTACCAAGTCATCTGTCTAACCATACGGATTCCAAAAAGGTAAAGTTTGTACTATCTGCAACCTAAAGCTTTGGGGTATAGGCTAAAAACTAAAAAATCAATAAGAATTGGATAAAAACTGGTGCAAATCATTGATGGAGCTTATAGGATTAATAAGCAATAGTTTCGAATGTCTTAAATGCTTGCTTAAGAAAGTAGGGGAAAACAAGGCCAGGCCCCATTGAATGCAATGGACGCTGACCTTTGGGCCCCCCTCATTGTTAACTAAGTATTTAAGACAGTCAAAACTATTCCTTATCGTAATCCTTTCGAACGCCACCAACAATTTGCACCATTTTTGTCCAAATCAGATCGACTTTAAAGGTTGACCCCGTACAACCGAAATTTACCTTTTTATTGATTTTTACTGTAACTCGCAGACTTTAAGTCGTAGATTGTATAATCTATACCTTTTTTGAATCCTTATGGTAAGATAATTAACGTGATCTACTTTTCAACATGATTGGATCAATTTAAAATTTGCCCCCTGTAAAATCCTTGTCTAGACCCTCTCCTTAAGGAAGCATTTGCGGCATTTAAGAAGCACGTCTCAGGGGTCCATGTCAGGGTGTCTACGTATTTAATCACTCAAACGTTTGCACTCGAGATGTGTTACATATGTCTGCTAGTTCCCATGCTAAATGTTTACTAATAAAATTCGGGGTCCGACTTTATTAGTAAACAAAACAGTCGTAAATGTATCTTCAATGCCGCTTAAAATGCTTTAGTGTCTGTTTTTCACAAAGAACAGTAATATAAGGTGTTGATATAACCTAACGCAATCTAGAGGCAAAATAGGCATTTTCAATTTGGAAAAATTACTGATTGTGGCTTTAAGTGGAGTAGTAGTAACTCATGGAATTGTGGGTATTGCTGCCTGGTGAGCTGCTTACCCTAACCTTAGGCTAGACTGAGAACTTACACCCAAGATTTTCCGAAGGTAGTGATTTAAAGTGAGAGGAGGAGATTTTTTTAGGATACAAATTTCTCTCAAATTTCACTGGATCGGTTGTACATGTAGACCACCTACCGAGAACGTTTCGAAGGTTTATTGGACAAACAGGTGCAAAAGAAAACCGCAAACCTTGTTTTGAACTTGTCTGCTATCGTAATCGTTCCCCATAGAAAACCATGCTTTGACTTTCTGTCGTGCACGACAGAAACTACTAAATCATCATCTCATTACATAAAGACGGCGTATTCGGCTTATTCACTTCAGGTGTGATCTAATACATTGGTAAGCATTCCAAATATGTAAAAAACAGGGGTTCGAGAAAAATTGGGGGCGCTTCTTTCTGGAAATCTCCTCGTCTCTTTAAGTAAATTATTGACGGCTGACAAAGGAAACATGAAAGAAACAGCTCCTAAGAATGCGATGGTATGTTCCTATCTTTTTCTTTTTCTTGCTTTCTTTCTGCTTTCTTTTTTCCATTTTATTTTGCTGTGCTATATTTCTGCTTTTATAACTCCCTTTAATGTTCCTTTTCTCGACGAAAACTTATGATTGTCTTTCACTCAGACTATTTTTAAATCAAGGTGGATGTTGCTGTAAAGTGTTGATGAGAAGTCAACTGTCCTCAATTATGGCAAGATGGTGATATTTGGGATAGCACGTTTGGACCTAAAGCGTGAGATGATAGGGATGCAAACTACGCTCTAAAGTAGCAACTTTGATGCCGGACGTTGGGTGAAATATGAGCGGGATTCTATTCGAAGAGCTTTAAAAAGCCTGGATTTCATAATTTCATGTTTTCTAGTGATTCATCTATTGACATGTTTATAATTTTGCTTGCGCGAGATTCGGTCTGATCTGATGCATAATGGACCGTGTGTAATGCTCTGAATTACCTGGCACTCGGCCAATATGGCGCTTGCTTCGATAGGGGTAGGGGATCGGGAATACTGACTTCAACAACTTTCGAATACTAGATCGAAATGATACAAATATTCTTCCAATATTGTTCTAATGTCATGGTTTTCTGTTAGAATGTACGATTTCATTCAAATGTTCACTCTAGACGATTGATCCTGCCACTTGCCCCCATATTTTATCCCCCTTTTATCCTCAATATCACCAACGTAAACTAAACGTTATGGAATTACAAAACAATATTCGTGCACTTACAGTGTGAAATAAATCGACGCCTTGCATGGAAAACCTCTCGACTTTTACGCAAAATTGACCCTACTGATTTAAACAAAATATACAGGAATTGTTTTTTTACAAAAATATTATTCTGTTTTGCTGTAAACTTAATCATAATTTCTATGTAGAAAGGGCTATCCCTCTATATCATTGTATATAGACTATCGCTCTGCGGGGATTTCCTTCGGCTGGTGAAACACTAATGACGTAATTTTCCGTGTTGCCAAAGTATGGACCAAAAGAAAACGATTTTTCTGCTAATTAGGGATGCGTTGGGCGCATTGCAGTTTTGACATCATAACTCCCCCAAATGTTGACCGAAACAGCTGAAATTTTGTATATACGATCAGGAGAGCATTAGCTTTAATTTGGTATATAATATGGGTGTACCATTTTGTTTGACCTTTAAAGCAATCAGCACAAGCCAAGGTGAAACAATGCCATAGAAAATGCAGAAACGAATTAGTGTCTTTTTCGCACATTGACGCAAAATTAAAACGTACTGAACATTTTGTTTCAGTTTTTATTTCTTTATTGTTAATGTCTTTGAAACCTTCTAACATGTGGTGGATTTTATCTAATTTTTTTAGGAAAGTGGTTATATTGGGGGGCTAGCCCCCTCCCTCCCGTTATGCACTAACGGAAGTTCAAACCCCTTATGCAGTTACGTGTTATGGCATATCAAGTTGGTAATTAACAACAGAGTGACCTAGCACTTAGCAGTCAAAGGGCATTGACTCAACAGGAATACAGCACAAATTCACGTGTGTTTCTATTAGAAAAAACTTATGTCCTCGTAAGAAAAAGGAGACCACCTGCTGCACCTGTAGATCAAGGATGGTAGGCTGTGCATTAAATGTAATGTAAGGTTGGCATAGCCCATATGGCAGCCTCAGAAGCAAGACACCTGGGAGTGAGAAAACACATGACATAATTTGTAGTCCATACAAAAGATATGTATTTGGGCTCTTCCAGAAATTATCCACCGCATGATGACAATTTCAAAATTCGAAATGACAATGGGAATTCCCAAGCTGTTATTGACAAATCAGTGTGGGGATTCCCAACACTTTTTATGTCATCTTTGGGTGTTTGTGACCAATGAGAACCAACGGGAAAACCCTACTAAGTGATAGTACATTGTGAAATAATTTTTTTAGAAATACAAAGGTCTGAAAAAAATTCAGTCTGATCGAGGATTTGTTCTTGTAAATGATAGAGCAGTTTCAATTTGTGCGGTTCAGGTCCTCATCCTTAGGGAGGTACCACAGAACAATGAAGAAAATGGTCACGATTGACTTTGAAATAAATTGTAATGGTGACATGCATCTCATGTATTTTCTACCAAAAAGTTTTGACAGAATTATAAGGATTTAGTCCATTTGAGATGGTATTTAACCACACAATAAGAGAGCCGTTGAAACAACTAAAAGCAGAATTATCGCGTCAAAATACTGATGTGGATTTGGTAAACTATTTAGCACCAATTAAGACACAGGCTTGCAAGACCTACAAGAATTGCAGAGAACCAGTCAAAATAAAGACACATCAAGGCAAAGATGACAGAAGCAGGGTAATGAAACCTGGTGACAAAATTTTGACTTTTGTTCCAATTCTAGACCATCCTTTTGCAAGCCAAGTAGTCTGGACCATATGCGATTGAAACCAAATTGACTGAACTTGATTATACATGTATTACCAAAACACCAGGTGGACGTAAACATTGACATTTTTGTCACTTCAAAATGTTAAACGAAACAGCTGAAATTTTGTATATACGATCAGGAGAGCATTAGCTTTAATTTGGTATATAATATGGGTGTACCATTTTGTTTGACCTTTAAAGCAATCAGCACAAGCCAAGGTGAAACAATGCCATAGAAAATGCAGAAACGAATTAGTGTCTTTTTCGCACATTGACGCAAAATTAAAACGTACTGAACATTTTGTTTCAGTTTTTATTTCTTTATTGTTAATGTCTTTGAAACCTTCTAACATGTGGTGGATTTTATCTAATTTTTTTAGGAAAGTGGTTATATTGGGGGGCTAGCCCCCTCCCTCCCGTTATGCACTAACGGAAGTTCAAACCCCTTATGCAGTTACGTGTTATGGCATATCAAGTTGGTAATTAACAACAGAGTGACCTAGCACTTAGCAGTCAAAGGGCATTGACTCAACAGGAATACAGCACAAATTCACGTGTGTTTCTATTAGAAAAAACTTATGTCCTCGTAAGAAAAAGGAGACCACCTGCTGCACCTGTAGATCAAGGATGGTAGGCTGTGCATTAAATGTAATGTAAGGTTGGCATAGCCCATATGGCAGCCTCAGAAGCAAGACACCTGGGAGTGAGAAAACACATGACATAATTTGTAGTCCATACAAAAGATATGTATTTGGGCTCTTCCAGAAATTATCCACCGCATGATGACAATTTCAAAATTCGAAATGACAATGGGAATTCCCAAGCTGTTATTGACAAATCAGTGTGGGGATTCCCAACACTTTTTATGTCATCTTTGGGTGTTTGTGACCAATGAGAACCAACGGGAAAACCCTACTAAGTGATAGTACATTGTGAAATAATTTTTTTAGAAATACAAAGGTCTGAAAAAAATTCAGTCTGATCGAGGATTTGTTCTTGTAAATGATAGAGCAGTTTCAATTTGTGCGGTTCAGGTCCTCATCCTTAGGGAGGTACCACAGAACAATGAAGAAAATGGTCACGATTGACTTTGAAATAAATTGTAATGGTGACATGCATCTCATGTATTTTCTACCAAAAAGTTTTGACAGAATTATAAGGATTTAGTCCATTTGAGATGGTATTTAACCACACAATAAGAGAGCCGTTGAAACAACTAAAAGCAGAATTATCGCGTCAAAATACTGATGTGGATTTGGTAAACTATTTAGCACCAATTAAGACACAGGCTTGCAAGACCTACAAGAATTGCAGAGAACCAGTCAAAATAAAGACACATCAAGGCAAAGATGACAGAAGCAGGGTAATGAAACCTGGTGACAAAATTTTGACTTTTGTTCCAATTCTAGACCATCCTTTTGCAAGCCAAGTAGTCTGGACCATATGCGATTGAAACCAAATTGACTGAACTTGATTATACATGTATTACCAAAACACCAGGTGGACGTAAACATTGACATTTTTGTCACTTCAAAATGTTAAACAAATATCAGGAAATGATAGATATTGTCATATTCCAATGTTCTTGTCAATTTGGACAATAAGTTGGGTCATTTCCCGATGATCATCAAAGGAAATTTAAAGAAGTAATTCAGACAACACACCTATAGGGTGATTCCAAACAAACTGAATTATCTCAGAAGTGAGAAAAAGTACATATCAGGCCTAGGCAATGGTATTATAGAATGAAGTAGTAGTGAATGGAGCTTAACGTGTATTCTGGTTCCCATACCCCGATTGTCACAGCATTCCAGAAAGTCAATGTTTGCTCTAAAAACCGACTGAATTCAATTTTCTTGGATTGATTACTGCATTGATTGAATTGGAAATGGTAAATGTGTTGGCAACTTCATTTTTAAAAGGTGCTGGCAAGTTTCCCGTACTGACTGTACCAAGGAAATGGCTTTTATACGCCCAGTAACCTGTACGAAATCAAAGAACGACATTTGATCTAAAAAAATGTATGCCGTAAACCTAGGACTATGGGGAAATACCATTTTAGGACTGCGTCAACTGTGCAACCACCTTGTACCATGCTCCACATTCTGAACCTGCTACAGAATGGAAGATACAATTGGCGACATGACCAAACCTTGAGAGCAATCGCATCGCATCACCATACATCGAAAAGCCAAAAAGAGTAAGATTCCAACACCACAAGCTTCAAGCTTTATTTCCACCATCGCATTCCATACAGCAGACGGCACAACATACAGCAATCCAGCACTATCACTACCAAAGCATGAAGTCAAAGATATCCTGACCAATATAAGTGACTGGATATTCCTAATGGATGAGGAGCGCACTCAAATGTTTCCCCCTAGTAGAGACTGCAAAGCGGCCTGACATTACCATCTACTCAAGATCAACCATCATTCTAATTGAGCAGACAGTCCCATTATATGAAAACTTAGGCAATTGCCAGGAAGAAGTTTAGCCGAATGTGAGAACAGATGATGGACTTTTGTTCTACTTTTCCATAGAAGTTGGAAGCAGGGGTATCTTTACGACACCACTTTCAGCATTTGGCTAGAATCCCTGGTATACCCAACGGGTAGCTAATTCCAAGACTGGACCAAGACTGTGCTGCGAGCAAGCTACACCATCTCGTCACGTGAGTGCCACAAAGTCGTAACCGACATTTTTTGGCAAAATTGAGTTTTCTTTATGTATTATGAAAAAGTAAGTCACTGCGTATAATGTGATACGCATTTCAATTCGGACAGTCTCAATTTATTGACAGAGTTATTATTATTTAATTGCAGAGGCATTGGTATTTTTATCCATTGGCTGTTTTTGTGGAACTACAAAAACTATTTCAACAACTGACTTGATCTCAATTCATAAAAACCACCATGCTTCTTAAAATCTGTTCAATGTACATGTTTACCCCCCAAATAAAATATTGCAACAGGTAAACCTTTAGAAATTAGTATTGTCGGCTAAAAGTTATTATGTTAGATATTAATAGGTAAGAATTGCAGATACAACACTGTATTAATTAGTAGCATATCACTTTCATGTTCTGTGGGTTATCATTTAGTCAATGCACACCAATCGAGCCACGAATCTCTCTGATACCCCGATATACCCAGATGTGTAAATTCCATTGGAAAAGATGAAAAACCAGCTGTCTTTTAATAATCGTGTATATCTCTGGTTTTGCGTGGGCCTATTGTCATGGGATTGGCACAAATGTATAAAAAAATGAGATAATTAATATCACCGAAAACAAATTCACAGTCAGCAATTTTTGAGAAATATGCTTGCAACACTTTTTGGGACCTGTAGTATGGGTTAATCAGGAATGCTGATATATCTATGCAATTCATCGTTTGGGGGTAGCCAGTGTTTCAGTCTCCTAAAGACGTTACCACTCCCTGTTTTCTTTCGCAATATGTTGCTTAAAAGCGATAACGATTAAATGCATAAAGCCTCTATGTAACTGCACGTCTGTTGTGAGCCAATACGTACGAACACCCTGACGTACAAATTTGTACGTAAGGGCTCAAGGCTCTTATTTTTGGCACAATTTTATGTTCTCGGCCCAAATGACGTAAAAAATAATGTCAGTCCGACAAAATGGGGCGCATCACAAGATCTTGAAATAAAGTTCTCCTCCCCTGCCAAACTTCCTCATTGACAGCTTAAAACCATTTCGATCACATAACCATTTCGACTCAATAAAACATTTGTCCTTATTTAAACTTATTTAACTAGATAAAATGCTTCAAAATGAATTTGTACGTATTGGGCAAGGTGGCCAAAATTTCCAATTACTTAAATTATCATAATTGCTCAAAACATGCATTTACGTTATATTATATAGAATACAAACATAAAAACTGAGGTGAAATGGTCTTAAAGTGCTTTTAAAAATGAAAATTTTACGTAATGGGCCCCCAAGGGTAAATTACAACCATTTCCAATACAAAGTGAAAAAAATGGACTTTGATGAAAAATAGGGGGCGCGATGTGTTTAATTTTTAAGAATCGCTGTAGGGCTTTAAGTATGCTAAACAAAAAATTTGTAAATTTGTTTAAATTGTCATATTGCATTTTACGTGCCCACATCATGTTATATAATAATACAAACATTAAAATTAGTGAAATAGTCCTAAATTGCTCAAAAATTGGAAAATTTGTACGTATGGTCCAAGTGTCATTTCTGGCGATTTCATATGTTCCCCCGGCCCAATACGTACGAGTACGAAAAAATATATTTGTCGTTTCTCTGACAATGAGAGCCGCATTACAGAATTTAAAAAGCCCCAAAAGATGTTTTTCATTGATTCTAGCCTTAAACCAATTCGGTCCGCATAACCATTCGACCCAATTATTAAACCATGTCCTATTTCAAATTGATAGGGGCGGCTATTTGGGCCTATATACCTAAATGAAATCAAATCTTCTTTGTAAATGAAAAAAACACATACTCAAAACAAGGACTGGACTATAAAAAACATGAGTTTGGTAGTCAAAAATGCACTGCAAAATGAAATTTGTTACTGATTGGCAGTGGGTGGGTCAAAATTGTCAACATGCTACGTATAGCTGGCTCTAAAACTAAAAATTGTAAAAATTAATTAACACTTAAGTGACCACGGGGTTTCACTCCCGTTAGTGCCCAAGGGGGGTTCCATGGGACCCCCCCCCCCAGGAAACCCTTTTCCCAGAGGGAATTGCTCAATACGTACGAAAAATAATTCAGTGGACAAATGAGGGCGCATCACAAGATCTTGAAAATTAAAGTTCTCCCTCTCTCTGCAAACTCTAGTCTATGACTCACGTCCCCCTTTCGGCCCCATAACCAATTCGACCCAATAAAACCTTGTACCTTATTAAACTTAAAGCTTACAAAAGATTGAATTTGTACGTATGGGAGAGGTGGCCGAAATTGTCAATTACTAAATTGTCATAATTGCTCAAAACATGCATTTTTAACGTACATTTTATTATTTAATACAAACATAAAAAGGAGTGCACTAAGTCATAAATTGCCCAAAATGGGAATTGGACGTAGTGGAGCCAGGTTGTTAATTTCTGGCCAAATTCAGGTTCCCCGGCCCAATATGTACGAAAAAAAATATCTTGTTCGACCAAATGAGGGCGGCACTTACAGCACTTTAAAAAAGTCCCCAAAAGATGTTTTTTTTCATTGATTCCCTCACCTAAAACCAATTCGGGGGCTTCTCGGCCTATAACCATTTCGACCCAAGTAAACCATGTCCTATTTCAAATTGATAGTGGCGGGCTATTTTTTGGGCCTATAATACCTACAAAGAAATATCAAATCTTCTTTGTAATGAAAAAAACACATACCTCAAACAAGACTTGGACTATAAAAAAAATGAGTTTGGTAGTCAAAACATGCTTCACAAAATTTGAATTTGTCTGATTTGGCAAGTGGTGGTCAAAATTGTCCACATGCTTAAGTATGGGCTAAAACTAAAAATTTGTAAATTACTTAATACTTAAGTGTCTAAGGGGTTTTCACTCCCTTTAGTGCCCAAGGGGGGTTCCATGGGACCCCCCCCACCCCCAGGAAACCACTTTCCAAGGGCATTGCTCAATACGTACGAAAAATAATTTCAGACTACAATTAGGGCGCACACCAGATCTAAAAATAAAGTTCTCCTCCCTCTCTCCGCAAACTCTAGTCCTATTGACTCACTTTTCGACCACTAACCAATTTCCGACCCAATAAAACCGTTGGCCTCTTATTTAAACTTAAAATTCTTTCAAAATTGAATTGTACGTATTGGGAGAGGTGGCCGAAATTGTTCAATTACTAAATTGTCATAATTTTGCTGCAACATGCATTTTTTACGTTCATTTTATTATAATACAAACTAATTTTTTTTTAATTTACAAATTTCTTTCATAGTATATGGAATTTGTACGTATTGGGGCCAGGTTTAATTTCGGCCAAATTTCAGGTTCCCGCCCAATACGTACAAAAAAATATTTGGTCCTTACAATGAGGGCGCCACTTAAGAAATCTTTTAAAAAAGTCCCCAAGGTTGTTTTTCATTGACTTCATGCCTAAAACCAATTAATTCGGCCCCATAACCAATTCGACCCAATTAAACCTTGTCCTATTTCAAATTGATAGGGGCGGTGACTATGTGGCCTATAATAACTAAATTAATCAATCTTCTTTGTATAATGTAAAAAACACATACCTCAAAAAAGACTTGGACTATAAAAAATGAGGTAGTTAGTCAAAAAAATGCTTCAAAATTGAAGTTGTTACGTATTGGGCCAGAGGTGGCCAAAATTGTCCACTGTTAAGTATAGCTGGCCTAAAACCAAAAATTTTGTAATAAAATAATTAACACTTAAGTGCCAGTGGGTTCACTCCCGGTAGTGCCACAAGGGGTTCCATGGGACCCCCAGGAACCCACTTTCAGAGGGAATTGTTGCACGACATTTATACCACATGGAAGGGTCATAAGACAACCCCAAATCAGCAATATTTTTTTTTTATTTTGGAAAACTTTTTTAAAATTAGGGGCAAAACATTGTTTTCAAAACACGTGAAAAATTGGCAGGGAAAGACGGAACATTCAAATGAGCCTTGCGCGTCATCAAAACATTTTGAAAACTTATGTTATCTATTTAGAAGACCCAAATTACAGTATTTAAAACACAAAACCAGCAGTTTTTAGGGAATCTGTATTTTTTACGGGTGTTGCAAATAAACGTTATTTTTCAAATTTAGAGTTTACACAGTAACGGTTTAGCAACACATCCACGATGAAATTGTTTGTTTTCAGCACATAAGGGGTAATATTTTTAGTGTTACTAATAATTGTTTACTTCCATGTATGTTGAAACTTATATCAGCAAAAAATCCGCATTTGTTCTTGATTTTTAAAAATATTCTAGATCGTCCACGGGACCCCACTATTAACTCATAACGGCTTGGGCCGATTTTAATTATTTTGGTCGGAAAAGAAGACAATTACAACAAAAATCTTGCGCAAAAAATCCCCCGCGTAAGTGGCCAGCGCGAAAACCAAATTTTGGGGGTCCATATGACTCCCCCCCCCCCCCTTGGAACTTAAGTGTTAACTTGTCATAATTGCTCAAAACATGCATTTTACGTTGACCACATCAATTATATAAATAATACCAACATACCAATTAGTGAAATGATTTGTACGTATTCAGTGGGCCCAAGTGTCAATTTCTGGCAAAAATTTCAGGTTCCCGGCCATGCCCGCCCGAGGTAGGCCCAATACGTACGAAAAAAATATTTGGTCCTTATAAAAAATGAGGCAGTCCCCAAAAGTGACTCAGCCTCAAACCAATTCGGCCCCATACCCATTTCGACCCAAGTAAAGCTTGTCCGTATTTCAACTGATGGGGGGGGGGGGTATTTGGACCTAGATTACATTACCTAATTACACAAATTTCGTTTGTAAATCAAAAACAAATACCTCAAACAAGATTTTGACCTATAAAAAATAGTTAGATAGTCATAAAGTGATTGTAAGCATTAAAAAATGAATTTGTACGCATTGGGCAGAGTTGACCAAATTTTGCCCACAGGCTTAAGTATAGGCTAAATCCGAAACATTTAAAATGACTAAATTGTCATAATTGCTCCAAACGTGACCACATCAATTATATAATAATCAAAAAAATTAGTGGAAATAGTCAAAATTGCTCACAAATGGAATTTGTACGTATGGGGCCCAAGTGTCATTTTCTTGCGAAATTCAGGTCCCGCCAATACGTACGAAAACATTTTTGTCTGAAAATGAGGGCGCACTTATAGAACTTAAAAAGTCCCCAAAAGTTGTTTTTATTGACTTAGCCTAAAACAAATTCGCCCCATAACCAGAAAAGTACGTGTAAAATTAGAAATGACATGGGGTTCGTCCGCGGAAAATAGTCGTAAATCTACGTGCCATTACTATGTCATGACCTGAGTGGATCATACTTATCCAAGCACTGTGTAAAGGGTATGAAAAGGTCTATTATGTAAGGACATACGCATGAGTTAGTATTACACGTTTTTTCAGGGTAAGCATGAGGTTCGCGAACGGACCTGGCTTTATTAAACAAAACGTTAATTCGAAAGTTACGTGATAAAATTTACGAGTATCATGGTTAATTTCAATAAAAAAAATTGGGGAGTTTTTTTTTATTCTTTTTATGAATTTACAACTGTTTTTTACATTTTCATTTCTAAAAGTTCTGTACGTATTGGGCCGGGGAACATGAAACTTTTGCAAGAGATGACACTTGGGCCCAATACGTACAAATTCCATTTTAGAACAATTTCACTCATATTTATGTTTGTATTATTATATACTAATTATGATGTGGGCCACGTAAAAATGCATGTTGAGCCAATTATGACAATTTAAGTAATTTTACCAATTTTGGTTTTAGCTATTATACTTAAGCTTGTGGGCAATTTTGGCCACCTGCCCAATACGTACATATTTTGAAGCATTTTAGACTATCTAACTCAATTTGTTTAGGGTCTACATTTTTTATGGTCTAAAAAAGTTTCTATTAAAAACAAACACGTTCAATTAGAAAGTTACGTGATTAAATGTATCGAGCTATCATTGGTAAAATTTCAAATAAAGGAAGACTTTGATTGCGGTATTTTATATCGTGTATCCTGATTTCTTAAATTTCCTTTCTGAATGTTTTTTAAATGCGCCCTCATTTGTTCGGACCAAAAATTTTTTTTCCTACGTATTGGGCCGGGGAACAGGAAATTTTGCCGAAATTTAAACTTGGCCCCAATACGTACACTTCCTATTGAGCAAATTAGGACCTTTCATCATTATGTTTGTATTATTATATAATATGACTGAGCAACGTAAACTTGCTGTTTTTTGAGCTAATTATGACAAAAATACAAATTTGGTTTTAGCCTATACGTAACATTGTGGGCAAATATTTGGTCACTATGCCCAATACGTACAAAATTCATTCGAAGCATTTTAGAATATCTAACTCATTGTTTTATAGTCTAAATCTGTTTGAGGTATGTGTTTTTCATTACAAAGAGATTTGATTTAATTTAGATATCATAGGTCCAAATGCCCCTTCCATATTCAAGTTGAAAGTACGGGACAAGCTTTAATTGGGTGGAAATGCGTTATGGGGCTCAATTGGTTTTAGGCTGAGTCAATGAAAAACAACTTTGGGAGACTTTTTTAAGTTCTGAAGTGCGCCCTTCATTTGTAGACAAAATATTTGTTCGTACGTATTGGGCCGGGGGAACATGAAAGTTTTGCCAGAAATTGACACATGGGACAATACGTACAAATTCCACTTTGCAGAATTTAGACCATTTCACTCATTTTATGTTTGTATATATGTGGGCAGTATTAAAAATGATGTTGAGCAAATATGACAATTTAAGTAATTTTTAAAAAATTTTTTGTTTTTGCCTTGCACTTAGCAGTGGAAAATTTTGGCCACCTCTGCCCAATACGTACAAATTCCAAGTTTTGAAGCATTTATTACTATCTAACTCATTTTTTTATAGTCTAGAATCTGTTTGAGGTATGTGTTTTCATTTACAAAAAGATTGATTTAACCATCGTCGGCCCGGGGGGGGGGGGTGGTACCACGGATGATCCCTGTCGCACAAAACGCCAATCGAATATGATCTACGGCTTTATGTAATTTAAAGTTATCCTTTGCGGTCATTTTAGCGAAAAAAAATGGAGGTACACCTTCAGGGGGTCAGAGGTCCCGTCAAAGTCCGAAGGGGGGGTGGTTGCCACCTTCCTATACTTATATACTTTACTGTGTAAAATGCAAAAATGGTACGTTATGGTACTTATGATGCTACTGTAAGAAATATGACAAGATTTGTATTTTTATTCTTATTATTTAGGTAATAACATGAGGTTTGCTTACTTTGGAACCAATCATTGCCAAATAATACCAATTTTGCTGCATGAATGGCCCAAAAATGGCGAAAAAAACCCTTGATTTGGAAATTTGTTTAAAAATAAGCTCTCGGTTATGAAGTCACTATGATGTCATATTGTTAAAATTTGATATGTTTGTACTTGATATCAAGGAGGACATATGTAGCACACACTGATTACCAAACAAGATGATGGTTGTCCTAATTACGAAATAAACGGGGGAAACCCCCCAATAGGTAGGGAACGTAGTACAAAAAACCCTTGGTGGGAAAATGGTAAATTTAGGGATCATAGGCCCAAAAGCCCAAACCCCCATATCAATTTGAATAGGACAGGTTATATTGGGTCGAAATGGTTATGGGGGCCGAATTGGTTTTAGGCCGAGCCAATGAAAAAACATCTTTTGGAAAACTTTTTTAAAAGTTATGTAAGTGCGCCCTCAGTTTCCAGACAAAATATTTGTTCGTAACGATGGGCCGGGAACCTGAAATTGTGCAAGAAATTAACACCTGGGCCCAATACGTACAAATTCCATTTTGAGAATTTATGACCATTTCATTCATTTTTATGTGTATTATAAAATTATAATTTAACGTAAAAATGCATGGTTTGAGCAAGTATGACAATTTAGTAATTACAAATTGCCATCTTCTGCCCCAATACGTACAAATTCAATGTTGAAGCATTTAAGTTTAAATAAGGACAAAGCGGGGGAAGGGCGGGAGAAAACTATCTGGCGACGGAGGGCGGGACGATAAATCGGGAACGGAAAGAGATCGTGACGATGCGGGCTGCAGCTCTGGAGGAGACACTTAAACCCTTTACTTTCAAGATCTTGTGATGCGCTCATTTGTCAGGACTGAAATGTTTTCGTACGTATTGGACGAAGAACATTAAAATTGTGCCAAAAAATAAAGACTTGAGCCCATTACGTACAATTTGTACGTAATGGGTTTTCCTACGTATTGGGTCGCAACACCACGTCAATCAAATACGGTCAATTTAGCGAAACAAAAAATTATGACATAGCTCCGGATGGCGTATCCGGTCAATGTCATGTAAGTGACGGGGGTGGTAAAACACTCAACAAGATTCTTTATTCGCGTAAAGGGTACCTAGTTTTCATCATTTTTTATCTTACGGTAAGCAAATATTTTAATGTTGTAATGGTTCGTGTTTGTTCTTATATTATTTTAACTTGCGACCATTTAACATCGCATTGCAAGTCAAAAGAACCTTGGTTTCCACAATTTCGCTGTTTTGTATGGTATTTTGTGACCTGACATCAGTTATTATATCGCTGACCATAGACTTGTTACTATTTACTTTTTTCTGATATATTTTGTGATATAAAACGTTTGTGTGGATAGAAACGCTCACCAAGATTGATTTCATATTAAATATTAACATAGTTAGTCCTTGTTGCCTGTATAGAGAAGCATTCAAAGATTCACATAACAGATGTCTTAAAGTTAAAGGCAGGAATTTAAAATTAATGAATGCTTATCTTCAAACATATCTCAAAAGAAAAGTGAGTTGTAAAAATAATTCTTTGGTGAAAAAATTGTGAAATGTCTAATTTCGTATTGCCCCCCCTATATAACTGTAAAAAATATTTTACTCAGTGCGGGGAGTGAAGCGTGTTGAGTAAACAAGGGTGAGTCAAGTTTCATCAGCATGGAGTACAACACGAATTTACGTTTTACTCCTCACCGAGGATAAAATTGTGTAATCACTGTTGAGTAAAGACAGTTTTGAAATCAACGTTGCGTGGACAACGTAGTTTGACGGCAGTGACGGATCAGAAAAGTACACCGCGGTGCATTCCGATCTTAAGAAATGGTGGACGAACCCACACACGTGCACCCAAGTGTGGCGCGACATATCAATGGCAAGATGCTAGGGGTTGACAGATATAATAATAATTATCGTGGTGATGCAATGGGAATTATCATGTTGTGAAGTTGGCGATATTCCGGCGTAACTAGACTATGTCACGGTACTGTTGTGCCGAAACACCCGGGTTCCGAAATACCGGGTGCCGAAGTTCCTCCTCTCAGAACTGCGAAGTACCGGGGCATTCGGCAAAGGAGAAGGGAATTGGAAAATAAAACGTGCTGTTGATGTGTAGAGACACGTGTTTACGCATATTAGTGATTTTATGGCATACTACAATAAACCATTAAAAAATCAGAGTTTGGCATTTAGGAAACACGAATGTATGTAATATATAGCAGACGCGAAGACGATTTGAAAGCCAAAAGCACCAACATAGACCCCATGAAGAGTCTATGAAGATGAGTTCACGCTAGCCGAATTCGGAAACAATGTATTCGTTATATGCATTGATATACATATGGTCCCATTGGTAAAAGCCCCCCTTTATAGATTAGAAGGGCTTATGAGGGTTGCAACTTCACGTGTTAGGTTTGATGTTAGGGGGGGTTTATGGGTTAAATTAGGGTTTGGTTAGGGATGGATTAGTTTAAGGTACGCTAGGGCCTACAACTGGTTATGCAGTAGGGGTTACTTTTACGGATAGGGTAAGGGAGATTTAGGGTTATAGCCGGAGTAGAAATCGTTTATGTATGGGTTTGGGTTAGGATTAAGGTTTGGGTTGGGGGTTAGGATTAAGGTTGGGTTTTTGGAGTAGGGTAAGATGAGTACAAACACTTTCTAGGAGAATAGACTACCTGACAAATAGGGGGTTATGTGATTTATTTCCTTCTGTGGAGGACGGATCATGTTAAATGTATTATTCAGTCAAACCAAAGCACCTAACTGGTCAATTCTTAATAAAATATCAGCAGCAAATATATGATTTATGTAACTAAGTGTGTGTTGTGTAGGATGGGCGTAAAATATGGTCAGTAGGGGGTTATGTTAACTTTAAATTGCGGTGTATGTAATTTGTCCAACCTTGTCAATTTATCGGCCCCCTCCCTTGAGTATAATGAACAAGCCCTAAAATGGTTAGTTTGTAGTTTTAAAGCTAATCTGCGCCTGTGGTACGAGCTGAGTCAACTGATCACCTATTTCGTGTCATCCCGTGTCCGTAAAGCCACTGACAAAAGAACTTAATACATCCAACAACCGACACGCTGCCAATAAGGATATCTCTGTGCCGAACTACTTGGATAACCCATTGTTTCGGCAAATAACCATGACGTTCGGCAGGGTAATGAGGTAGCCCGCATTTCGGCATGAATTATTGCTTGAAAGCACCGGGCGTTTCGGCCGATACCCCTGCCGTACGGCAAGCGTCATCTGGCCGAAACACCCCACAAGATGGTTTCGGCATAGCCGGGTATTTCGGCGCAGCAGGTACCTGGTATCAAGCTTATGAATTGGGCAACCTTTCACCGAGTGACTTGAAGCCCGTATTACTGTGAGCGCTGTGTATTCCAATGGGAATTCGCTATATGCTCAGTAAACTTAATAGGTTGGATTATGCCAGCAAATTTATAATTAATCTGACAAATCTATAGCCTATAGTTTACTGGTGCATGTACATCAGTACACGACTACAGCCCGCGTGCATCTACATATCATGACGTGAACCACCATGGCTTTCGAAGAAAAAAGGTGTAAAATAAGATAATTATGGCCTTGTAGATTTGGTGTTATTTTTAAATACCAAAAATTACCAAAGTAAGTAATCTTGCTTGTGTTCTTTGATGTTTGAAAGCGTAGTTCTATTAAGTAGAAACAAATCAAAAATCTGGGAAAGTTTCGGAGTATACGTGAGCAAGCACATTTCATTTTATTCACCTGGTGAAGCAACCTGCGCTTTCTGATTAATAATAACATTTGCCTTATACCTGCTCAAAGATTTAATCAGGGCAATGGAGGAAAATTAAGGGTGCCTCAACAGTTGGGGCAAAGGAGTGTGCTCAACATAAGTTGAGTCAAAACATGTTACTCATCGTTTGAGCAAGAAATCTACTCAATACAATACTAATATAAACTCACAGCTCAAATGCGAGGGTAAAGGAGGAAGTAATAAAAATTTACTCAACAAACGTTTGAGTCAAAAGTATGGACTACTTTTACTGAGTAAAAATGTTTACTCAGATACTCAACCTCGTTGAGTCAAGTTACTCAACAAAGAACTGATGACTTTTTAACACCATAGGAGTAAAACATTACTCAGGTTGAGTAGAAAAAATTTTTAGAGTGTAATGATGAAAAACTAGCAATTAATTTGCCTTTTGTTCAATCTTAAAAATTTCTGTAGCGTGAAAATTCTGTGATTTTTGGCACTTACGTAAAGCTTCTATCAAAAATATTCCCATCTGAACGGATATTAAGCTTGAGAACTGTTTCTTGTACAAACATTTTTAAAGTTTCTACTTCCATCTAGAGAAGATATGAATTCAGCCTACGTTTTCTATTGAAATATAAGCATAGAAAATCCCTTTTTGTTTTTTAAGTTTAAAGGTGGACACTATTGAGTTTCTAATCTATATGGAATCACTGTAGTATATATCACATAAAATATTGAAATGACTTGAAATCGTCGTGCACCTTAACTGAACCCCGCGCTTTTAATAGCGTAACACGACCCAACTCTCATAAGTGTTTTCATAACTGCAAAGAAGTTCCAGATATTATTCGTTTAACAGACGTGAGAAAAACAATCCTAATTCTACGGACCGCTTGATACAACCAAATGTAGGGTGCCTACTGTAAGAAAGAAAAAAAATAGGTAAGCCTTTTATTTCACTAAGAAAAAATAGTTTAAAGTAACCCCCCCTCCCCCCCCCCTCGTTTATGTCCTCTGAAAGAAAATTTTAGTTTTCATGCAAAAAATAGTTTTAATTTTGGAAAATGTAGTTTTATGTAAGGAAAAATTTTAATGAACATTTACTTTCATGTAAAAAAGAATATTTACTAACTTCGCCGCATTTATATGGTTGAAATATAATTCAGGTTAATGTTAATTATTCAAAACATAATGTATAGGAGATTCAGCATTTGTTTTAAATAACCAATATACATTGTAATACCCCATGCTATAGCGCTGTATATTTGATTCGTCACTAGTTGGTATAACACAGTCCAGCACGATCGAAATACAATCGACAGTCGGCGTGTCGAATTGAACTGAATTTTGCTAAATGTGACTAAAATGCCACAAGTAGGTTATCATCTGGGAATTTGATGCCATTCGAATACGATGATCCAAAGAATGTCGTGGGGCTCAACTACTTATAGATCCTTTCTTCCCTGAGGGTGGTTAAAGGGGTTTAAAAAAAACAATTTCACGAGAAATCCTCAGTCTCATAGATTGGCTTCTTTTCTAGGGATACGGATAATTGATAAAGCAGTGTTTCAGCCATTTTGATGAATAGTGAAACCGCACCTTTTCACAATTCATATTGATATGTATTTGCAGGTGAAATAAGGCAACAAATTTACACAACTGACGCGTTTATTAGTCCAACTTCACTGGAATAATTATGAACATGATACAACCTGGGTTTGCCCTCCTTCACAAATGTTAGCTTTGTCGAGATTGATAGCCATAGTTCTTCTCACAGAGGTTTTGTATAAAACAGTACCAGGTAGCCTGAAATGCTGCCCTTACGTAGCAACTAGCTGCCATGGAAATTTCATGAAGCATATGTGATACAATGGGTTCGATTTTCAAATCGTTCGTCCTAAGCTAATGCAATTTCATACTGTTGTAAACGAAATACAGATACTGTTCTTTATTTTAACTAATATGCATATGCTATACAAGTGAAAGGACAACATAAGGTATTAAACAATATTTAAACCTTGAACCACTCAATGCTTAGAATTACCACATTCCATTCAGTCCAAAAAAAATCTAGTGTTCCAAAAGGACAACAGTAATACCGATTCACTGGCGCTAGACTTCCAACGAATGAACCCGTCTTTGTTTGCCCAATTCCAGCAGAGAATCCCAGCAGATATACAAGAGTAGCTGGGGCAGAATTCGTTCAGCATGCTAATTTGTGAGTGTTTTATTTCCGTATCCCAGAAATGCTATAGGGGACTACGATACAAATATTAAAGAAATCATGGCAATGTTTAAGTATGCACAAGTCAAAATCTTAAACCTCAAATTATGTTAGTTTTACGAACTTGTTACTTATGACCTAAATGTCATTTTCAAACCACCAGTGTAAGATTATAATAATACTGTTCCGCTAATAATAAAAGCTACAGTTCCTCGCAAAAAGACTGGGAACCCTTTAGAGGGACTGTAGTGATAAGCGTTCCCCCACTCCCCCATGCAATGTTGAGAAACAGAAACGACAATGCACTCGGCATCTTTCCAAGGTGTTACAACATTGAACGCGGGAGGGGGAAGGGGAAAGTAATGCTTAAGGTACCAGCTTTCTCATAAAATCCATCACTACACTATTAACAAAAAACAGTTTGTGTGACGGGTGTTCCAAGGACTTTTTCGAGGATTGTAGTTACCATTAAACTGCCCAACATATCCATTATTTGATAGTTGAAACACTGTACATGATAAATGTGGGACTAAAATCATGCGTTTGGTTGGAATTTTCAACTGTGTTTCTCTTACTTACTTCGTTTGTTTTCAATTTAGATGGACTTCAATATTCAATTACATTTCTTTATACATTTTACCGGCCCCGGACAAAGGCCAACGGTAAAGGTTCAAATGGTCCAGATAAGATGAAAAGTATATTGACCATTTCTTTAAATCATTTTAACAAAGGGCAAAGGCCAAAAAGGTAACGGTTCAAATATTGGTCCAGATAAGATGAAAAAGTATATCATCATTTCTTGAGACATTTTAACAAGGGCAAAGGAAAAAGGTAAAGGTTCTCAATTGCTCCTACTATTAAGTTATGTGGACCAAGCATGTCAAATCAACATCGTAATTTTAATATCTGAATCTTCTACCTTCTTCGTAGTTGAACATATGCAAGAAACGATAATGACGCAGCTATATTTTGAAAAGGATTTGCATGAAGAATATTTAGACTAGCAAGTGAGTAAAGATTACATACAATGTACACCATGCTTGCTAATACAAACACACGTACACAGTTTTAGCAAAAGACGACAAACCCAGATTATTTGAATATTTCAATAACACGGAAGACTCAATTCCACAGTTTAATCTGCTCAATTAAAAATAAAACCAGTACGGGCACACGGCAAGTATAGAATGGTAAAACAAATCTGGATTGATAGATGTCTCTTATCAATTTCATATCGCGCTGAGTTATTGTTTCTTTAACTCCAATTACAAAAGAGAACAATGTTGCCAAGAGCATTCCCAGTATTTTATCTACTAGTCTAGGTACATTGGCAACACTAATCACGTGGAGTAGTGAACTTCGTTTACGATTGCAATAGAAGATTATTATTCTACTAGGCGGTCCCTGGTTCCGATCATATGGGTTTTCGCGATCACCTGGTTGAATGACCCTTGGGTTTTGTGTTTTTTTTTTTTTACTTTGAAGTGACTTTTAAAATTTCGGGCATCAACAATCAACCCACCCTCCAGGTTAATACAACCAATGATTATCACCACATTTACCCTCTTTTGACCTTGAATGACCCCTAATGACCTTGTCGTGACCCTCAAAATTTTCGCATCAACAATCGACCCCGCCCACCAAGTTTCATCTGGATACACCAAAGTTTTACCCCATTTAACCTCCTTGACCTTGAATGACAGCTGATGACCTTGTCGTGACTTCAAAATTTTCGGCCATCAAAAATCAACCCACCTCGAAGTTTCATGTCAATACACCAATGCTTTACCCTATTTGACATCCTTTGACCTGAATGACCCCTGAGGACCTGTGAAAAAAAACCTTGTCGTGGCCTTTGAAATTTTCGGCATCAAACAATCGACCCCCCGCCACCAAGTTTCAGCTGGATACACCAAAGTTTACCCCATTTGACCTCCTTTGGACTTTTTAATGACCCCTGATGACCTTGTCGTGACCTTCAAAAATTTTCGGCATCAACAATCACCCCCCACCCTTCCAAGTTTCATGTACCATACCCAAGTTTACCCCTTTTGACTTTTTTGACCTTGAATGACCTTATGATGACCTTGATCCACTAACCAAGACACCACTCGGTCTTCGGCATCGTCAAGGGGCACCATCACCAGTTTGAGGAAAACGTGCGACCCTCGGTCTCAGAGAAAATAGACGCGGTCAGCAGACAGACACACTGACGAAGACCACCCGATTATTGTATAGACTTGATCTCAAGCTTCCAAAAAACTACATCCTGTTTCTTTCGTTCTCCGTATATCTTTATCTCTATCTAGTTATTATTTTTGTATTAAGATGGGAGGGCCTTATTTGCATGATTCTAGCAGAATCTATGACGAAGCGAAACTCAATTCATGCACGCGAGGATCAAGTAAATGATATTAACCCCAGTGGATTTTTCTCAGCGAGAGGCCTCGGGTTCGAGACCGTGATTTCGTATTTATTTAGTTCTGTGCTCGCCAGTTTCTCGAGCTTCTATAAATAGTTTATTATTTTGTAAAAAAAAATGAAGTTGAACAACCTTTCCTTCTTATATAGTCATTCACGGTGTTGTGCTAAAACGAACAGTAATTCTTTTCTCCAGTTATTATGATATATTTTTTTATTTAAGGTCTAGGGAGATAGTATTGCAACAATTTTTCTTTTAAAGCTAGCAAAATGTTGAAAAAAGGGAAAACGTTAACTATGGCTACAATATTAGACCGTTATTTCACCACATATATACCCCCACACAAGCCCCCCCCCCCCACACAAAACACACGCAAAGCACGAACACGCACACAGCTGAAAGATGGCAAAACACAAAAAACCAACATTCTATTACAGTAGCATCCTCATGCCACATATGATCGTTTCTGAATTCGTTCTTAATTGTGAAAGAAATTTTTGTGTTATCGTACGTTTAAATTTTTACAGATAATGTTGTCAAAGTTGGAAAAAATCAAAACAATAGGAAAACACTTTCTACGCGTCGATTAGTTTTCAGGATATTGCCCATACAACATGGTGCTGCGCCAAATCATCCACCACATTGCCCAGCACTGTAAGGGCAAGAGCCCTGACTCTGAAGAGGAGGTCAGACCAATGTCAGAAGTCTGGAATAGCCTTTCAAATCAGAGAAAGGCAATCTGCTTACAGAAATGTAAAGTGGTCAATAATGAGAACATGACAGGATCCACTACTGTAGGATTGGGGATGTTGGGATGAAGATAAAAGTCGTTTCCACAGTAATAGGGGTAATTGCAAACGCACGGATTCACCATACTTCTTACAAAAGATCTGCGTGGTGTGGTCGAGTGAGAGTTCAGAGAGGACCACTTGCAATTGCAAATTCATAAAAAAAAAGGGAAGACTTAGAGGTATGCCGATCTCATGCAAGCATGTCAAAATGCCTTTGCCAACAAAACCCAAAGAGCATGTGTGTCAAATACTTGAGGTTTCGTACAAAGAAATCCAGGAAAGCAGCAATAGATGAAATCTCTGAAATAGCCCTGAGAGCAAACGTTCATGATCTGGGCTCTCAGAAAGAGGAAACAACAATATGTTTTGAAAATCGGGAGTTAGTACAAAGACCAGAAGTGCCAACAGCTATGCAGCGGGAGAGGGAGAGTCCCCGAGTCAAAGGGCTTAACTCACTCCGCCGTCCCAAGTCGCATGACAAGCCAGGAAGCGGCCCTATTTGGCAAGACAAGTTATCAAATCAGTGTATATCACTTCTTAACCTGCCAACTCAAATACCCAATGGCTGAGGATAACACCAGTGGCTTACATGCCTGCCCGCTCTGAGTGGCAAATTTTCCCTCTCAGGGGGGTCACAAGCCAATTTTTTCCGAGGAGGGAACGGTCAGAAGGCTAAATAACGGCGATTTAGCATGATTTTTGCCAATTTTTTTCCCTGCCAAAGTCTTCAGCGGCAACCTGCCCCCCCCCCTCGCCTGTACGCCACGATAACAACTGTATTTTCAGATGGTCGGGTGAGGGTCCTTGGAGGTTAAGTGAAGGTTTATTAGAAAGAGTGAATTATATGACAAGGCAGAGGGTCAAAATATCTTCAACACCTCTGATCTATAATTATGAGCTGTTTTTGTGTAATCCTCGATATGAATCTCTTGTATTCTGGTTCAGGGATTTGATACCCACGTAATATGGCAGCTGATTGAACCGTAACCCCGCTAAACTAATTTTAATCTAGATATAGACCAATTTTTCATTTGTAAAACTTATTTCATCAAGAGACAAAAAATTATTGTTTATCATAATCCCTTACGTCCCTAAGTATTTTTTTTCTGTTCGATCTGGGGGAAATAATTGCCGCCCTAAATTAAAATCAAAGTGCATTTAAAAGCAGTTAAGGACTTCGGGATAAACACGTTTTTTCTCTTAAAACTTTGTTTTTCGAGATAAACACATTTTTAATAAAAAAAGAAAAATTAAAAAAAAACAGTTTGTTCTAATAAACATGTTGTTTCCCTTTATAAACCTATGTTCTTTCCAGACGAAATATTTTTCCCCCCTCTGATAGTTATTCAATCAAACTTTATTCATAAGGAACAAATAGGTACATAAAAAACCCAGGACGCGATTTTGGGTATCCCCACTCAAGCAGGGTAATACCTCAAAACACGAACAAAACGACGAAAAGCACCAGTTATAAGAAGAATAGCATATATACAAGTTTAAAAAAAAATAAATTGGTTTGAGGCTGCAGACCAAGATAAAATGAGTGAGGCTATATAAGATCAGCAATGACTACGCAGAGCCGCCTACTATATTTTGATAGATGGGCATTCACCCACTGGGGCTCGTGTCTGCAGTTCCACAAGCATAACTACAAAGCAAAGCG
>JAMKCH010019782.1:0-37830 GCA_023653785.1 Ophioderma brevispina
AAAAAAATCATAGATAGAATGGTGATTGTATTTATTCCCTCTTATTAAATGATAATAGTAGGTTCATTTTGCTCTCACTAAATAGCGGGAGATTGAAGAAGAATTGAATGGCATCTGGGGTTATTTTTGAGCCCAGAAAGGACCAATTAAGGGACCAAAATTGGAACCAAAATTCGGGAAAAAATCATAGAATTGTAGCTTATTTATTCCTGGACTTATATTGAAATGTAATACATTTAAATTCCCGTTATATAGCTGGAGATTCAATAAGAATTGAAATGTTGTTATCTGGGGTTATTTTTGACCCCAGACAGGGCCAATGATTCCACTAACAATCGAAAATTATATAATAATCAAAAAAAGGGTCAAAATTGATCCAAATATGGTAAAAATCATCATCATTTGCCCACAATATAGCGGTAGATTTAAGAATAATTTGAATGTTGGAATCTCTGGTGTCAATTTGACCCCAGAATGGCCAAAAGGTTTAAAAAGACTAAATGGGTAAAAACCAGGAAAAATGGTGATTTATTTGTAATGTCATATGTTTCAATATTAAGGCAGGAATTTCAATAATAAATGCCAATTTAAAAAATTTAAAAAAAGAAAAAACCTAAAAAATTAAAAAATAAATGGTCAAATTACACCTAATTTGGGCAAAATATATTAACCAATTAATGCCCGGTTTACATATCTGCAGTCTGGCGCTGTTAAAAAGTTTAACAGTGGTAATTATGCACCAATATCAGTGCATTGAACCATGGGAGCGGTCGTGTGGGGGCTGACGCTCTCATTCCAAAAAACCCATAACTCCAAAAGAGGCTTTACAGAGGGCAGAATAGATTTTGCGAGCGAAAAAAATATAGAGTATGCTTTTTTGTTAAAAAAGGGTAAATATTTAGGTAAAGGCCACTTTTGGCCAAATTTCCCCCCTTTGTAATTTTGGGGGACGTCTCCCTTTTGAAAAAAATTCGCCCCTTCATATAGCCCTGGAGCTAGCAATAATTTGTAACACATCTAAAGTACAAACGGTTTGATGCATAAAATATGTAGACAGTTTGACAAGGATCCCTGAAACGCAATTCTAAGTGCCGCAAGTGGTGCTTAAGGAGAGGGGGCCAAAATGAAGTTTGTACAGGGGTCACAATGTTTTAAATTGATCCAATTACTGTTGAAAAGCACACCATGTTATGTGTCTAACATAAGGATTCAGAAAAGGTAGAGTTTGTAATATGTACAGCCAAAGGTTTCAGAGTTAGAGGGCTAAAAAACAGCAAAAAAGCATAAAAAGAAAAAACATAAAAACAATACAAATTTTGAAATTGCTCCGATTTGGATAAAAAATGGTGCAAATTTTGGGGGAGCTCATAGGATTAATAAGATAGTTTGGTGTCTCAAATGCTTGCTTAAGAAAGGAGGGGGTACACGATCAAGCCCCATTGAAATGCAATGGACGTTGAACTTCTGTGACCCCTACATTGGAACTAAGCATTCTAAGACAGTTTAAAACATTCCTTTTTTAACCCTATGAACTTCCACCAATTTAATTGCACCATTTTTATCCACATCGGAGCAACTTTAAAATTTGACCCCCTGATACAAATGAAATGACCCTGATTATTGTTTTTGCTGTTTTTGGCTATAACTCTGACTGAAACTTTAGGTGTAATATACAAACTTATACCTTTTTTTCTGAATCATTATGGTTTAGACACGTAACATGGTGTGCTTTTCAACATGATTGGGCAATTTAAAAATTGACCCCTGATTGTACAAACTGTGTTTTGGCCACTTCCGACAAGCGCACCATTGCGGCCACCTTAAGAATAACGTTTATGGGGTCCCTGTCAGTCTGTCACATATTTAAGTACACTCAAACCTTTTGTACTTGAGATGGTTACAAAATGTGTGCTAGCTCCAGGGTTACTAACTTTAGTGGCCTTCTACTGACATCGCAAATCGCCAATGAAAAACTTTGAAAAGGGAATCAAATGGTCAAACCCCAAAATGGTCAAAATTTAAACCCAAACGGCATAATTCAGTCTTTTTTCCTGAAACCATTGTCACAAAACAATTGTATCCAGTAGGAGAAAGAGTTGGTCTTCGAATGAACCAGCTATCCTAAAATGTTGTTAACTCTGATCTTGGTTTTTAGTTATGGCCCTGAAATTATCACTAACTGGTTTACTATTATGGTTAAGTATATTAATATGAAAGTCTGTTGTCTCAGAGCAACTAAAATTGCCTCCTACAGGCCTGTGTGGGAAAACTGGGAAATTATTTACTGTCTATGGTGCAGAAACATTGAAAATGAAGGGGGGAGCGCAGGGCCCTTTTAAATGGCCACTAACCAGGCAAATCATGGGAGTTGAAAATATTCTCCTGGAACAAAAAAACATCCTAGAACATAAGATCTATTGTGAAATACCTCCTATCTCCAAATCGTGGCCACAGAAGAGAGCACAGTTCTTTGTGAGCGTTGCTTTTAAGTGAGTACCAGATATGAGACCTTATTCTGTGGAGTCTTCCAGGTCCACGTAGCGGGTAGCAGATCAATTAACCTACTCTGATATTGATATGCTATGCAGCAGAGATGTACCAGATTAACTTTGAAGTGGGAGCAGCAATGCTGGATAAAGACCGTTTTGCAAAGAGGTACGCCACGGATTTCGACAAAAAAAAGTCGAAAGATGATGATGATGATATGTCCACTTTGCAACCCAGGGCAACGTTTCGTCCATGCAAATATACTGTTGCCAGCTGACGAAAAGTGCAACCATTTTATTCCAGTTGCTTCTCAAACATTAAATTCCACAGTATAATTGACCAATGTATAGCTTTTAATTACTTCTTTTGGGGTCTAGTTTGACCTCTTTTTGGTCCTTTCTAGGGTCAATTGTGGAGTCAAAATTATTACAGAGCCATCGCTAATAGCCTCGTCCGGGATCTACAGGTTTTACAGGAAGTGATCAGGATATAATATTGGTGTCGTAGAAAGTACCTTTGTTCTTATTTTACTCTGTGAACTCGTAGGACTTCAAAATATTTAACTGGATATGAGTGAAAAAGAGCATAATTCATTTTTCACTGCATTCTAGGAGGCTTCATAAATTACGTTTTTAGCCCTATAATCAAAATCTGGTTGACATGATACGGGCACGATATTAACAGATGCGTTATTGCCAGGCAAGGCGATCATCAAACTATTTTTAAATTTGGAATAATGATTGCTTTTTCTTTTTTTTTTTGGGGGTGTATCTTGACCAAATGTCAATTATATTTTGATCGACTACCAATATATTATCGAAAATAGAAATGCGGTTCATTTTGAAGTTTTAAAATGCCTATAAGTGAAATATTAACTGAATTTTTAACTTTACCGACTTTATATTTTGGGTCAATTTTGACCTTTTTGCTGGTATGGGTCAATTTGATGAAACCAGATTTCCCCAAAATTCAAATTCTTTCTTGAATCCATGCTATTGAGGGAGAAAATGAAACTACTGCATTTAATATAAAATGGAAATAAAAAAATCACCATTCTATGATTTTTACCTATTTGGGTCAATTTTTGACCTTTTTTGGCCTATAAAAATTCTGATTTCTTACATCCACACAGGCGATGATCCCCACAATGTACCTAACATGTGTTAGCAATGAAATTTTTCTACTCTTCCACATACCCCTTGGTGCCCAAAGTTGGTCCGGCTGACGTTATGTTACCCGGAATATGGCACGCTCCAAGTATCAAATCATGGCGAGTTTTCCCGGCGCATGTCGAGTTCACGCGCGGTTTATCGGAGTTTTTCTCGCCATATGCGAGTTGAGCGTTATATGTCGAGTTTGCACGGTGGCGCTTCTGGGGGGCCAGTTTGCCCGGGGGGGGGGGGGGCTCTATACATCGAGTTTGTGCTCTCTATATGGTGAGTTTGACATCCAGTCCTATTTTACGCTCCACGTATCAAATTAGGGCGAGTTTTCCCGCGCATGTCGAGTTTCAACCGCGCTGTGTATCGAGCTTTGCCTCGCCATATTTCGATTACAGCGCTATCTGTCCAGTTTGCCCTCTATACATCGAGTTTTGCTCTCTATAGGTGAGTTTGACATAAATCAGTCCAGTTTTCAAAATCTCGACAAGATTTTTTTTCTCAACATAGAAAACCTACATGATTTTGTGTGTATGTTGTCAAAAAAATCATGTCGCGTTTGTCTCATGTTGAGAAAAAAATCATGTCCGAGTTTGGCTCATGTTGAGAAAAAAATCATGTCCAGTTGCACATTTTGAAAAAAATCATGTCAGTTTTTTTAAAACTCGGCATGATTTATTCTGGACATGATTTATGAAACCTGACTAGAGTTTCAAACTGGATCGGCAGCGCTGTAAACTCGCATATAGCGGGTACACTCGATATACTGCGCATGAAACTCGCCATGATTTGAATACTGTAGCGTGCCATACACATGCGCATATAGATCGCTCTCAGACATGGGACGCGAGTGTCACGCTTTCAATCGTCGCATATACTGCTCGAACTTTAGCGAATGATTCTCTCCCCGAAAAAAAGAATGTTCTTTTCAAATCTTATAAAAACAATTACCCAAAGCGGATTTTGCGGATTTTGGATATGTTATAGAACATTTAATTCTGCTCCGCAGGTATCATGAAAACTGACGGGACGATTACTTCTCATGTTATGGGGTCTAATTTCTCTCACGCCTGGCCTATATGCAAATTATACACGTTTTACTGTCCGTTGAATTGTTAGAGTTCCGACTATCTTTTTTAACTAAAAAGTTACAACAGGAGAAATATATTAGGGTAGCGAAATAAAGAGGAGAAAGGTTAGATCCTCCTTGGCTTACCAATCGAAACCGTCTCTCCCGTCCTTCTTCCCCTCAACCTTAATGAATACACTTACCATATGGACAGTCAATAAAACTTACCGTTATTGGGTTTTTTGAGTGGAAAAAAATATTTTTATTTTTTTTATGCAATGTTTTAATAGAAATAGAATGATGTGTCATTTTCGAAGTTGTTAAAATGCATATAAGTGAAACTGAATTAACTTGACATTTTTAACTTTTACCGACTCATATTTTTGGGTCCAATTTGACCGTTTTTGCCTTTTAATGGGTCCCATTGTTGAACCAGATTCCAACATTCAAATTCTTCTTGAATCCCACGCTATAGAGTGGAGAAAATAAATTACTCTGCATTTTATATAAAATTGGAATAAACAAATCACCATTCTATGATTTTTACCTTTTGGTCAATTTTGACCTTTTTTGGCCTATAAAACATTCTGATTCTACGTCCACCCAGGTAATGATCCCCACATATGTACCTAACATGTGGAGCAATGAAATTTTTCTACTCTTCACCTACCCCTTGGTGCCCAAACTGGTCCTGGCTGACGTACTGTTCCCTGAATGGCGCGCTCCACGTATCAAATCATGGCGAGTTTTCCCGCGCATGTCGAGTTTCACGCGCTGTTATCGAGTTTTTCCTCACCATATGTCAGTGTGCAGCGTTAATGTCGAGTTTACAGCGATATCTGTCCATTTTTTTGCCCCTAATACTCGAGTTGTGCTCTCTATATGGTGAGTTTGACATAAATCCTTCCATTTTTACCGCTCCACCAACGTATCAAATCATGGCGAGTTTTCCCGCGCATGTCGATTTCACACGCGCTGTGTACGAGTTTTCCTCGCCATATGTCGAGTTTTTAACAAGCGCTATCTGTCCCAGTTGGCCCTCTATTCACGATTTTTGCTCTCTATATGGTGAGTTTGACATAAATCATTGTCCAGTTTCAAAATCTCGACAAGATTTTTTTCTCAACAGGAGGAAAACTCGACATGATTTTTTTTGGTGTATGTGTAAAAAAAATCATGTCGAGTTTGCTCCTGTTGAGAAAAAAATCATGTCGAGTTTTGCTCAGTTGAGAAAAAAATCATGTCCAGTTTGCACATGTTGAAAAAAATCATGTCCCGTTTTTTTACACTCGGCATGATTTATTCTGGACATGATTTATAAAACTCGCCACATAGAGTTCAAACTGGATCGGCAGCGCTGTAACTCGACATAGAGCGTGTAACTCGAATAACAGCGCATAAACGCGCCAGATTTGATACGTGGAGCGTGCCAACAAGTCGCATATAGATCGCGCCAGACATGGACGCGAGTGGTCACGCTTTCAATCGTCGCATATACTGATCGAACTTTAGAGAATGATTCCTCTCCACCGCAAAATTAGTTCTTTTTCAAATGCTTATAAAAAAATACCCAAAGCGGATTTTTGCGGTATCTTTGTATATGTTATTGAACTCTTAATTCTGCGTCGCAGTATCAAAAACGTAACGGGACGATAATTCCAGGTTATGGGGTCTAATTTACATCTCACGCCCTGCTATATGCAAATTTTACACGTTTTACTGTCGTTTATTGGTTAGAGTTCCGACTATCGGTTTGTAAACCATACGTGCTGACAAAAGCGAAAACCGGCGATGAAATAATTATTAACTCACATTAATGATACACGTCACCATATTGACAGTCATAAAACTTACCGTTATTGGGTTCTTTTTGATTGGAAAAAAATATTATACACCGCCCATATTTAAAAAATACATTTTTGGGAGACTGTCTCCTATGATATTGTGGTAGCAGTGCACTGAGTTGTCTTGTAAAATGCATTCTAAGATGCTTCTAGCTGTTTTGGGCACAGTTTTGGTGCTGATATGCAGCCCACCTGTTTGACAACGATGAGGTAAGGCATTGTATACATAATCCTACTATTCTGTATGACTTGTAACAAAAAATCACAGAACACCAACGTGGCAACAGTGTCAGAGTTGATACAAATTACATCATGGGGCGGGGATTTCTGCAATGAGCCAAGTAATATCTAGCCTGGAACGCGATAATCTTGGATGTGTTTTAGATACTTGAATAGGGTTCGTAATGACACACTGTAAAGACATCGCCGGATAAGAAAAGACGGATGCTCTCTTTCTCTATATTTTCATGAGACGGATGAACTGAAACCTTCCGCACCATAACTCGCATGCACAAAGTTTTACCTTTTTGCTGTTTTTTTGTCAAAATCCCACTTTACATTCAATTTCCCAAAAAGTCCTGTTTTTATGTAAAATTATAGTACAGGCGTTTCAAATGGGTAATTGAAATATCCAAATATGAACACTTTCCCCCTCAAGAACGCACAATCCCGCTTGCAAGGATGGGCGCTTTATTATTATCAACATATTATATGAGTGGACCTCCTTTGCATTTTTTTGTTTCTGGGGGTCTGACACTAGAAGCAACCAGAACCTATACTACTACAACTATCACTATGCGGTCAGATATAGATAATCAATGAGCTTAGATGGCGTTCGTGAAAATAACAGGCTGAGCGCTTGACTTGGTTAACCTACTCGAGCGGCCCGAATGATCCCAAACCAATGATCATACACCTTAAAGGTCCATGCCGATCGCTAATAGCCTCGTCCCCAGAAGCCCAGATTTTTACCGGAAGTGGTCCACTTTTTGGTATCAGAATAAAGCTACTATTTTCTCATTTACCCTGTGAATCTTAGAGCCAATGGATGTTTGGTTTGGAAGTTTACTAGCGAAAATGTGCTCCCATTTGGCCCTCTATTCACGATTTTTGCTCTCTATATGGTGAGTTTGACATAAATCATTGTCCAGTTTCAAAATCTCGACAAGATTTTTTTCTCAACAGGAGGAAAACTCGACATGATTTTTTTTGGTGTATGTGTAAAAAAAATCATGTCGAGTTTGCTCCTGTTGAGAAAAAAATCATGTCGAGTTTTGCTCAGTTGAGAAAAAAATCATGTCCAGTTTGCACATGTTGAAAAAAATCATGTCCCGTTTTTTTACACTCGGCATGATTTATTCTGGACATGATTTATAAAACTCGCCACATAGAGTTCAAACTGGATCGGCAGCGCTGTAACTCGACATAGAGCGTGTAACTCGAATAACAGCGCATAAACGCGCCAGATTTGATACGTGGAGCGTGCCAACAAGTCGCATATAGATCGCGCCAGACATGGACGCGAGTGGTCACGCTTTCAATCGTCGCATATACTGATCGAACTTTAGAGAATGATTCCTCTCCACCGCAAAATTAGTTCTTTTTCAAATGCTTATAAAAAAATACCCAAAGCGGATTTTTGCGGTATCTTTGTATATGTTATTGAACTCTTAATTCTGCGTCGCAGTATCAAAAACGTAACGGGACGATAATTCCAGGTTATGGGGTCTAATTTACATCTCACGCCCTGCTATATGCAAATTTTACACGTTTTACTGTCGTTTATTGGTTAGAGTTCCGACTATCGGTTTGTAAACCATACGTGCTGACAAAAGCGAAAACCGGCGATGAAATAATTATTAACTCACATTAATGATACACGTCACCATATTGACAGTCATAAAACTTACCGTTATTGGGTTCTTTTTGATTGGAAAAAAATATTATACACCGCCCATATTTAAAAAATACATTTTTGGGAGACTGTCTCCTATGATATTGTGGTAGCAGTGCACTGAGTTGTCTTGTAAAATGCATTCTAAGATGCTTCTAGCTGTTTTGGGCACAGTTTTGGTGCTGATATGCAGCCCACCTGTTTGACAACGATGAGGTAAGGCATTGTATACATAATCCTACTATTCTGTATGACTTGTAACAAAAATCACAGAACACCAACGTGGCAACAGTGTCAGAGTTGATACAAATTACATCATGGGGCGGGGATTTCTGCAATGAGCCAAGTAATATCTAGCCTGGAACGCGATAATCTTGGATGTGTTTTAGATACTTGAATAGGGTTCGTAATGACACACTGTAAAGACATCGCCGGATAAGAAAAGACGGATGCTCTCTTTCTCTATATTTTCATGAGACGGATGAACTGAAACCTTCCGCACCATAACTCGCATGCACAAAGTTTTACCTTTTTGCTGTTTTTTTGTCAAAATCCCACTTTACATTCAATTTCCCAAAAAGTCCTGTTTTTATGTAAAATTATAGTACAGGCGTTTCAAATGGGTAATTGAAATATCCAAATATGAACACTTTCCCCCTCAAGAACGCACAATCCCGCTTGCAAGGATGGGCGCTTTATTATTATCAACATATTATATGAGTGGACCTCCTTTGCATTTTTTTGTTTTCTGGGGGTCTGACACTAGAAGCAACCAGAACCTATACTACTACAACTATCACTATGCGGTCAGATATAGATAATCAATGAGCTTAGATGGCGTTCGTGAAAATAACAGGCTGAGCGCTTGACTTGGTTAACCTACTCGAGCGGCCCGAATGATCCCAAACCAATGATCATACACCTTAAAGGTCCATGCCGATCGCTAATAGCCTCGTCCCCAGAAGCCCAGATTTTTACCGGAAGTGGTCCACTTTTTGGTATCAGAATAAAGCTACTATTTTCTCATTTACCCTGTGAATCTTAGAGCCAATGGATGTTTGGTTTGGAAGTTTACTAGCGAAAATGTGCTCCCATTTGGTCGACCAATATTATTTTACACATTACTCTACGGGGCTTACAAAATCACGTTTTTATCTTCGCATCAAAACGGATTGAATATCGCGCGAACTTACAGATGGGGTTTTGGAGTGAAGGTCAATCTTTCAAGATGAAAACTTCATCTCCTTAAATCGGGCCTCCCCCCATTTTTTGTTTTTTTTTTTTTTATTTTTTTTTTGTTTTTTTTTGGGGTTTTTTTTTTTTTAAAACAGATATTAAAAAACAGCGTATTAAAAGTTGTTATAAAATTCGCACACTTGCATATAATTATTAGTTGATTAAAAATAACATTTAATATTCTGTTGGTTAAACACTGAAACCATATTACGTGATAAAAATAAAATAGAAATACAAACGTTGGTTAATTAAGCATTTTTCTTAACCAACACAAGATTAAACATAAACTCCCTGCCAAAAACCCACGTTTCTGAAATATTTTGCAGACAAATTGTTCAATTGTGGTTAAATCTATCCATGTTGGTAATCATCTATTTTGTTTTGCACAATGTTTATTAAAATATTGGTCACATGACATTTGAAAGGGCGAGGTGGCAAATCAAACATGGTCGATTACGAGAAGTGACGACGTTGCTGAGGATTGTGAATCATTCATGATATGATATCAGGCAATAACCTATATACTTCAGACTTTTTGATCGGTTCAGGCTTGCTTAGCAAGGGTTTGGTTGTAGGAACTTATGTTTGGCATTTTCAGACGCTGGAAGACTCACAGCACTCAAATTTCGTCGCTGGAAGAAAAAAAAAATTCGAGTGGGTTTGAATAGAGTCTAAGTCCCTAAGGTCAAAGTCAAGACTTCATTGAGGACCGAGTGAATGGAGATTATTATGCCTGACTGAATAAACGCTATAGAATCCCTTATTGAAGTATTGACAAAGACTCTAGACTAGACTAGCCTATTCAAGCCAGTTCTCTTCAATATTACCACTAAAACCCAACAAAGATGGTTAAACAGTGATTTAAGTTTTAACCAACCCCATATAAGTAATAATACTAATAACCAACAAATGATTAAAATTTTAACCAACACCCTGTTTTTAGTTTAACCAACATCATATTTAACCAACATTGAGAAAAAACAAGAACTATCCAACGTTGATTAAAGTTGTAACCATACCACTATTAATTTTTTTAATTTTGTATTACGAACAAATGGTGGTGGGTTTCACCTGTAATCCTAGGTTGATTCAAATTTTAACCAACAAGATTAAACATTTTAATCAACGTTTTAAACAGTGTAGATGATACAAACTACACTTTTTGAAATCCCCGTATGAACAAGACCGGCAATATGGCATACATTTTCAACCTGTTGAGCGTTTTTAAAAGTTTGATCCCTGTGTAACCTAAATTGGTCCCCTTTGAACAAATTACACCCACAATTGGCAGAGGACTAACTACCTAGCGTTTGATATGAGAGGGCCCATACAACTATCAAATGATAAACCTTATCTTTATGAGTGGTACGCGACGATGTTTGACCTGGTTCCGTGCTCCTCCTCTAAAGTAATTCGTGGACATCAGTACTACGTCAATTCATAATGTACCGATTTCGGATGCCATATTGTTTTTACGAGGAATTTTTTTTGTTCATGTGCAGTAGGTAATGAACCGAGCTCCTGTCAAAAACTGTTGAAGTTGTGTCCGGTAAAATGACAGCAAAAAGAGTTGTTAGAAGACGCAGATAAATTATCGAGCTTGGTGTTGGAGCATCAGATATGGAAGCTATGGTAATGAATTGGTGCACGTAATATTGGAACCCCTTGAGAATCATGCATTTTTTCCGTTGATTTCAACATGTTCATGATCACACGCACTGTACTATTAGTTGAAAACTTATCATTGACCTTCTCTAACTCCTGTGAAAGGCTCCGTCAACTATAATCTATTTTTTATTCTTGTCACTTAATGCATATGTGTCGAAGGTGTGGTTCACTTGGAGGGGATAAATATCGTTTTCGTTTTAGTAACACTCCTGTTGTAATAGTAGAGTAGATATGTGCATTGATTGTGGTCAACTTGGTGATAAAAGCATGAAATTTGGCACACATTTTTTGTTTTTAAATTGGGGCGCTTTTCAGAAAAATGTGCCCCCCCAATTTTTGGGTGGCGATTTTTCATGTAAGACAAATGGCGGATATTTTTCAAAAATGGGCTGTCCATTTTTCTGGTATTTTAGCTCTTTTGGTGGACTGATAACTGTGTTTTTGTTTGTTTGTTTTTTTGGTCTAAGCCAAAACATTAATTTTAAGCCCAGCGCAATGCCTAAAATATAAATTTTAAAGGTTTGTACAGATGTATAAAATGTACAGAATGGTGGCCATTTTCCAAATGCGTTCTTTTTTTTCCAAAATGGCTGCCAATTCCCTTATTTTACAAATTTTCATCGACTGAATAGTCATATTTTTTCTACACAGCATATTTTTATCACGCATCAAATGCAAAATAAAACCTGTAAATAGGCACCAAGACTAATTTGTTGATGTTACAAGTGCAGACATTTTATTTAGGCCAAGCAATGCCAAATCAACTTGTAAATGTTAATCAATACAAGTGGCAGAGCCATTTAAAAATAGACACCATTGCTTGTTTTAAAAATCTTCCTGTTTCAGAATGGTTGAAAAAAACCAAAACATATTAAGACTGGCTTGTTGTTAGTTTTGTTTGATAACAAAGATTGTGAACATTTTCCAAAATGGGAGGAGGCTTTTATGTTATGGCATGTCTAGCATATACGAGCTACACATTGGCACAATTAAAGGTATACCCGTGAAAGGGCTGCCACACTTTACAAACAATGGTAGCCATAATCTCTTTACCAGTGGTTTTACATAACTCCTATGCACTGAGTCACTTGTTTGTGGTGTTCCGATCTATCCATTATTCCGTATTAATAATTATGGTGCAATTAGGTTTATTTGCGAAACTGTATTGCTCCGGCCCAACACAATTGACTCTTGTTGTTGGTAAATCACCACTGAATGTGTATTATGTCCTTATTTCTGTACCTACCCAAAGAGTAATCATATTCCTCAATAAGGGAGTTCCACAATCGATATATAACAATATCTTCCTAAGTTTTGAGCTGTTCAATATTATTAATAGTAATAACAATCTTGAAATATCGTGCCTGAGGGCCTCTAGACACGTCCACATAGGTAAAAGGAGTAAATCATATTATCAATTTATCAAACGACAAATCACTTTCAATAGATTTTGTTATTCCAGTTCAGCCTTGCATAAGTTTGTTAACATGACTGTTCTTTCTTAGTGATGAGTCCAAGATGGCACCACGGTTCCGTGCTTTAGCTTGCAGATGAAAACCGGAATTGCCAATGATGGATGGTTGATTGTTCCTTGTCGATCTGTAGAATGAGAATGAAAGCACAACATTCCTCTGTCGTCTTGTGTTATAAATATCATCTTTTGGATTGACATCAGGATCTGATTACTGCAATGCGTGATTCAATATGGCTGCATCACAATCCATCCCAATGGTGAAAGACGAGCTGTAATCGGTGTAAACTACAGATTGAACACCATGGGCATATGGTATCCTGTAGAAGGCAGAGGACCATAGAAGTCAATATCCAGTAACAACCACAATCTCCCGCCACAGAAGCAATTTGATCGATCTATATGAGTTCGGTCATCTAGTGTAGAAAAGAACCAAGTTATACTTTTTGCAGTTATTCATATACTTCGGGTGGGTTAAGAGCTGTTTATGTCAACAGGTCAAAAGTTGCCTGAATCCAATACACTTAACACAGTCTCTTTTGTTTGTCAAGACCAATCAAGATGGCATTCTGCGCCTGTAACAAATTCATTCCTCCGCACTGTGAAATTGACGGTACGCTGACTGCATCGGAACATGAATCTTATCGTGAGATAAGTCTGCGCCATATTTACTAATCTTTCAATCACTTCCAAAAATGCTATGGGGCGATAATTTAAGATTGGTGGTGTCTGAGGTTGATTTGTTTCAGCTGCGGGATCACAGATGAATGTCATGCTTGAGACCTTGAGGAAATACATGGATCCCATAGGGAAATGTTGTTAACTGGTAACAGTTCATCTATAGTTTTAAGAGACAGGCTGTAGTAGCATCATGTAGACTGTTATGCAGCTTTCTTATCTGCAAAAACTGTTAGCCAAGATCTTTGGACATTTATGGGTACGTACTACGTAGTGTAGTGTTCACTAAAGAAGTTAAATTGCTGACTACATGGAAAAGATCACGTTGGTTGCATGTAGTAATCTGGTTGCTATGTCTGGCTTTAGCAAAGTAGGAGAATGCAGTTAGCATTCTAAAGGTAAAAACAGAAGTGCACATCTAATTCATCAAAGCAGATCCTTTGATGTTTTGCAAAATTATTTCAAGTCTGATTTAAGGCGGCCACTGAAGAGTGCTTTCAAGCATTTACCGTCATCATGAGCCCTCCTTGCAACCATCAAATCTTGCAAGTTTTTGGCATACTTTTCTAACTTCTGGAAGGGCTGTCCAGGACTGAAGATTTCCCAATAACTCTTTCCTTCTAGTCATCCTCATTCACTTGGATTATGGAGCTAAGGAGATGCAATCATCATTGAGCCCAAGCAGAGTAACCGACTTGATAGGTGAGTGGCTGCCTTATTGGAGGAAAGGCACATGATTTATACACTCCAGGACCATAAAGGCGCTCTAGTTAATTGTTTTTGTAGGGCAATGGATGGGACTAGTAAACTTTCTGACTAAAGGACCATATTCTGACATGTAGCTTAAAACTGGTTGTGCAGACTGTTGCCCTCCAAGTTGGATCAAGATGGATCACATTCAGTTTGTGAAAAAAAAAACACGTGTTTAATGCAGTTGGGGCCCACTTGGCCTGGTTGCTGTGTTGAAGTTTTATTGTGGGTATTACAAAATTACTTTCACTCAACATAAGAAGTAAGGATGAGAACATTATTTCTACACTGGTAAACCGATACATAACATAGTGGTTAGTATATGTAAGTGTTGAACAACACTGCGAAATCAGAATAACTATAGTGACTTTTTAATTTAAAACCTATTCTTAAGGGCACCCCAACCCTGTGAGAGGACTTTGTGGACTCTAAACCAAAGGTACAGTGTACAACAGACTATAAAAGAGTAATTAATGGAGGGCAATCTTGAAAATGGCCACCCCCACTGTTGTCATGCAAACCCCCAATTTGAATGACTCAAATAAAAAAATTGTGTTCACTTATGGATTGTATGAAAAAAGACGTTATACATATTTATTTCATGCAAATATGTAAAATAGCTGTTAAGCGGCATTTGGAAAATGGCCGTCATACTGCATTGGGATAAATCCTGCAATGGCCATTTGATCGAAAGTCTTTTAAAACATCCCAATGCGCATCAAATGCATGCTTGAATGCCTATAAGAACTGTATTTATCAAAATCAATTCAATCTAGAGATAAAGCAAAGTAGGTAATGGCAGCCATTTAAAAAAAACATGGCCGCCCATGTTAATCAGCGGACAAATTTGCATTGCCCCTAGAGCTAAAGTCTTTTCTATGACAGCCCTAGGTATATGTGCCAAATTTCTGCTTTGTTATCACAAGCGCACAATTCGCCCACAAAAATATTGCACATATCTACTTCTACTTTAAGGGGGTCGGTAAGGGTGGGGGGCGTGGGTAATGGGGCCTGTAGCCAATTTCGAAGGGGGAAATCGTGTGCCTATTTCCCCTGATATATAATAGCATGTAGTATTGGTTTATTACACATAGTGGTTGAATCTGGGTATGGAGGTGGAATTATAGTATACAAAATATTTTAATGGAATCTATGGGCCGGTGGCACCGATTTGAACTGGAGAGTGTGGGGTACTTTTTCCCTCGACGGCGTTACCAGTTCACCTCGGGGCAAAAATTACACCGTTAAAAAATAAAATAAAAATATATGGTAACTGGGGAGCTGGGACTCGAACGGTGCAATAGGCCACTTTGTAACAAAAATGACGTCGTTTTAAACTGTGTTAGCGGGTGGGGTTAGTTGGCTGCAGTAAACGACTTTTTATGGTCCATTTTTCACAGTGGTAGATTCCTTTCAAGATCCCATTATGATCATAATATTTGTATACTATTTTCATAGGGAAACAGGGAAGTAGTACTTGAAAAAAGTCCTAAAAAAATAGGACTCGGCCCAAAACGAAATGGCGATGATTTATTCGTGAATATTCATGGAGGTAAATTAATCGAATAATAGGCTAAGTCTATCTATCTGGTCTCTTCCACCGTTATTTCGGGAGATCCACAGGTCCTACAAGCTTCAGATTTGGGTGTGGGTGTCTGTGGTAACTGGGCTAATCAGAACAAGTTTTTCTTTTCATGGTACTACTAATCGACGAAAAGGCGGGTTTTCAAACAAGTATTTGGAAAAACAACTTACCCGGATCAAGAAGTTGGTAAGCCGGAAAACCAGTTAATAAGATCCTAGTTGTCTATACTGAGCTGCGACTTCTTGATCATCGAAAAAACTTTTGTTTCGGTTAAAAATCCACTGTTTCCATCATACGCGAAGAGAAAATAGAAAAAAAGTCTGTCAATAACATGATTTATTGCAATTGCAACTCATGCCGACTCCCGAAAACAGGGAGGCCCCATAACATATAATATATATATATATAGATATATATATATATATATATAATATATATATATATATATTATATATATATGTAGAGAGAGAGAGAGAGAGAGGAGATGGAGAGGACGAGGATAGAGAGATGGACGGGAGAGAGAAGTGGAGAGAGAAAGAGATGAAGCGATATATTACGATCAATTATGACACTATTTATTGATTTATTTTCTATTCATTACACCCTAAGATTGGGATGTTGATCAATTCTGCCCAAAACTGCTGCTAAGGGTTTGAATTATGTATTCGAGAATCCCAGCAACGAAATCACAACAAAAACCTACGTGACCCCTGGGCCAAAATTGTTTAGAAGTCCATGTGTAGTAACCCAAGTTCTCCAAAGGATGTGACTAAAGAAGGGTTCTGATGAAGAGAAGTGGTATGACATCAGCAGCAACACGTGCAGCGCTCGGAGGGGAATCTTGTGGCCACTTACATTCAGGTATTCGTTGATTTTTTAAAAAGACTATTGAAGGTTGATCAGAGATTTAAATATAGTTTCCTTTTGATTGATTACAAATTGTCAACTAAAACCAAATATGAATCACCAAAACTGCAACCCCACACCCCCCACCCACTTCCCAAAGTTTGAAATGAATCGCATTTTTCGTTTTGATGGCCCCCGCAGACCTTCAAATGACCTTCAAAAATTTTGGCATCATGGAATGTGAACCACAACCACCAAGTTTTATCATTCCTACCACAACCAGATAAGGCTTTAGCAATTTAACTCATTTTTTTCCTTTTGGACGCATTTCGACTTTGACCAATGCCATATGACCCTCCATCTCAGAACTCATCCGCCGCCTTACTTGGTGACTATCTAGGGTGAAGATGGGACACCCATAATGCCTCCATCAAAAGATATCGTGTTTGACAATGTTTATTATAGCGATTTACCCCTATATTGACATATTTTTTACAACATTTGACCTTTGACCCATGCCCCAGGACCCACTTTGTATCCCACCCACCGCCTACTTGGGATAAACATCTAGGTTGTGAAGATGGACATCCACACTTTTGCCACACTGCTTAGTTCCAAAGATATCGCGTGGGGGAACCATTTATTATAGCGATTTTTACCCCTATATTGGGACCTATTTTTAGACCCACAATTTGACCTTGACCCATGCCACATGACCCCACTTTGTATCCCCCCACTGCCTACATGAGATACATTATTGTTGCGACGAGGGACATACCACCACTTGTTTAGTTTCAAAGATATCGCGTGGGACGCACACACGGTCGGCGCTAGCATTTCAATAGTCCCCTCGCCAACAAAAGTTGGCGGTGGGGGGACCAATAAAAGGTCTATTTGAAATTTGCGATTGAAAATTGTCCTTCGATACATCTAAAATCTTCTGCTTTGGAAATTTGCGATTGAAATTGTACTTCGAACATCTAAAGTCTGTTAAATTTGTGTGGCAGAAATAAATGAAAATGCTTTCCAGTTCATCCCAAATAGGAATACACAATCGATTCAACATGAGACATGACTAATTGTTTAAAGGAATTTCTTACAGAAAAACTAGTAATCTGAAGAATCTTAAAAACGCCAATAAACGACATGGCTTTATGGAAACAATTTGAAGTGGAGAGACAGGGGTTTTTGGGTAAACTATTTGTTTCCCTTGTTTTTACGGGGTGGACGCTCTTTCTTGTATATACCATTTAATCATTTTGGCCAAGATGAGAGGCTTGGTGTGGTAGTAGTAGCTAATAACGTACAAATTTCGATCCAATTTTTAATCAATTTCCTTATACTGAAATACCGTAGTTTGTTTTTTAAACAAAATCATTTTGTGTATTGAAAACCACTCGGAACTACCGTACCGGAAACCAAGTTGCTTTAATAATGGTATCACATGATCGTGAGCTCACAACATTCCCTCCCATGTTGCGTTTAACGGAAATCTAAAGACCAGTTAGATGTTTCCCTTGTTATTTTCCGTCAAATATTAATTCAAGTCAAGTTCAATTTTCATATTCTCAGTTAATTTTTGGTTATTGCAGATTGTTGGCCCGTTTTTCTTACAAATTATTGGAGTATAAAGTTTGTCATTTATTTCATGTTTGTCAAAATAAAAGGATGTCGATTGTTTTGCTATTCTTTCATCTAACTAAACAGACCATAGTTTACTTGTCATCAAAAATCTGCTGTTTTACAATTGAGTATTAAGCCACAAATTATAGATAATTGGTTGTCTACCCACTTTGTCTTAGTGTCAAAAATAGATTTGTGTTCGATCAAATTTAAAGTTGTCTATCTAACTGCACATAAAGTTTGATGTGCCAAAGCATACGCAAACAAATCACTCAAAGATAGTTCGACAAATGATGCCTGATGGATATATGCCTGTAATTACGAAAGTGGGTAAGAAATTCCTCATGCTTTTGATACGATACTAGTAGATTTCAAATTAGTGAGACCTTCTTGCATATTTACATGGGGTTCATTTGATACGGGTTCAATCCCCGCCATGCGGAGACTAGCCTTTGAATTGAAATTGAATGAACATATTGTGTCCATGGTACAAAGTTAATTTACAGAATCGGCTTACTGGAAACTTGTGCATTCAGTTCCACAATGGTCTGCTAATGATGGGACTTATGCCATGGTTGGCGGGGATGTCCAATCCGCTTTGTGCTAATCTCTTAATACAAGGTTGGTCCATTTTTGATGACCAAATAAAACCTTAGTTGTGTTATGTGTGCATTGATAAGAATGCATTATTTCTCCAATGCTGTGATAAAGAACTCTTATTGTTTTGCAGTGTCAAAGATTTAAGTTACTTCAAAATAACAACATTTAATGAAATATGTGCTTGTGTTTTCATCCAGATACTTGAATTGAAACATCCAAGTCAACATTTTATTACTACCTACATTACTATACACTGTATGAGTACCATAAACTTTTTTACCCGTGGCCATTAAAATAATTCCTCTTACGTCTCGAGGTGAATGGACAGACTTAAAACTTTTAGTGAAGTCTCACTTATTTTGAAATCCACTATAATAACAAATTTTCTGCATGGAAAATTGCTATTTGACCTACTTAAAGGCCGAATCAGAGATTTCCCGAAGACGGTCACTCAATTTTCAAACAAATCGTATTTTTTGCATATACACAATACTTGTCCATATACTCATCACTGTGTGAAATAACTAAGCTCAAATCGAAGTCCTTCATATAGAAAATCACAACTTTGTCATAAAATTCCTGATCTGGAAATTTTGTTGTACACGGTATCCTATAATTGCACTGTTATTCTTTAATCTTTAATTCTAGATGACTATTTTTAATTACTACACAAAAAAAAAAAATATTTCGAAATCTCTGAGTCAGCCTTAAAGTTTTTTAACTGACCATAAAGAAGCTGGGAAAGAATGTTGTCGTGGTTTACGCGGATCTAATATTACTCCTTGTGGTAAAATCGATTGGTAATGGTGTTTAATTCCCAATTTGGTATTCGAAATCACACCAATGAGTGTTGATATTAACATCAACAAGTATACACTGCAAAAAACAGTGATTAGAAATGAAACATGTTTCTAAACGCTATTTTGCACCACGTTTCTAAACATTTTTAAATATCTGTTTAATATCTAAACACCTAAACATGTTTAAAATCTACACATGTTAAGGCGTTTGACCATAGGTGTTTAGAGATTTGACGGCAAATGTTTATATATTTGACATGTTAGTTTAATACCCAAACATTAACAAACTATAGTTGATTCAACCCATCGTGTCACCAGACGAAAATTTTTGGATAGCGTCGATTAACATAATAGATCAAAATCGATATGTTATAAGTATGTGGCCCGATCCACCTGTTATATACTAAGATAATTTGGTCTTTCATGTTTACACCGTCTTTACATAGAGAGTACAAATAGGTGATGGGATCAAAGAGGGAAAGATGCTTGCATAAGGACTTTTATTACGCATATCGGCGAAGTAATTGATTTCTGCACAGATTATTCTTAAATATTATACCTTTCAATACTCTGGGGTATATCAAGTCCAAAAGTTGCACATTTGTTTGAAAATGAATAAAAATGTAATCACAATTTCTGTACCTAAATATCAGTGACCAGTAGATGAACATCATGCTGCATTGACTCGAGCAAATAATATCACTGTTGATATCCAGTAAATCCGCTCTGTATGCAGAGGATAAAACACTTCAAATTACTTTTTATCTGGAAGTACAGAGCGATTGTTATTACTCATGCAGTTGAAAAGGTTTCATGTGCTATCACCACTCTGATAGATAATCCTCTTTCACAAATAAATAAACCTTGGGCTTCAATGTGCGTTCAATTAACCTTGACAGTTTATTTCATCATCTTTCCGAAAAGGAAACAAAGATGAACAAAATTAATGAAAGAAAGTTGTTTGGCAGTCTGAACTAACATCTTTGTGCAGAAACAAAACTTTGCCGCGTAATACCATTTCTATTCAATTTACCGCTTTGTTAGCATAGGTTGTTAGACCCTCTTCTTTTGTATTTTTCTAAAATCATGGTGGTAAATTGAATAGAATTGACGTCCAGCAATAAGTTATGGAACTTGGTCCTGCACAAAGATGCTATGTCACAGCTTACCAATCAACATATCTACCATGAGTTTTGTTCACATTCGTTTCTTCTTTCAATAAATGACTAATTCAAAATTATTGAACTCACAGTAGAACCTCAAAGTTTATTTTAATCGCGAACGAGGCCAGCTCAATTTAAACTGGGCTGTGATAACACCTGAAATCTTTCCAGCCGCATGGACAATAACATAATGGCTCTGCAGTTCCAAATAAAAAGGGAATCTGAAGTGCTTTGTCCGCTACATACCGGATGGATTTACTTATCAATAATGCCATTATTTCCTTGAGTCAATGTGCCATAGTGTATGCCCCTTGGTCACTGATATTCAGAAAAGAGATTGAGATGGCATTTTATTTATTTTCATAAAAATGTGCAAACTTAACCATTGGCATACCCAATAAATGGTAATTATAATATTTATTAGTACTCATAGTGGAAAAATGGTTTACTTCGGCGAAGTATGTAATCAATAATTAACAAAGACCATTTGTGTTCCTTCGCATCCAAAACACGAGCGTTCAAAAGTCAGTAACATTTCAACTCACCAGTTACATTGAATACCATTGAAGCAAATACGATTAGTCAGAATGGTTTGAGAGTAAATGTAGTTATAAATGTGTTTACGTTGGCTTGTCTGAATGAATGCTGTCATTATAATAAGCAAAGAACTGATTTTTCTCTGCTATTGGACTATTTTCAATAGATTAAAGGCGCGTGTTTCGATCGTCTTTGGGACCTCCCTAATCTACCCGGAAGTAGTACGAATGTTGGTATCAGATAAAAGGCCGTATTTTTTTCATTGTCGTCCTCAAATTTGATCCTTTAAATCCATTTCATTCCCAAGATATAAACATCGTATATGCATTATCGCTTCTACCATCAAAACCAGAAGTTTGTTTTCCACGGTACTTGATGGGGAGCATATGCAAGTACCAGGTTCTCATATCATGTGGAGAACTCAATAAACATAAATCGAAACAAGCACCTTTAAGCGTGGAATTATTTCCACTGACTGCCCATCCCCTCATTCAATGCCCATACTTTCGGAAAAGTACTAGAGGTGACACGGTGGGTTGAATCTACTAGTCTATAAGTAAAAGTTCTTTTCCTTAAGAATTGGACGATTTAAAAATCCAACCGACTGACTTAAAACGTTTTCAAAGGCAAATTAACTATTTTTAATACTAACGTGATATACACTAATAAATTTCCATACAATTACAGTGTCCTGAGTGACAGCGCGCCTTATAAAGTAGGAGCAGAATGTACAAAGTGCAAATCTGGAAAGTTTTATTGCAAGAACAAATTGTGTGGTAAGTATTATAGTGGCAGTTTTAATAATTATTTATGTAGCGAACAAAATCTAGAGATGAAGGCAAAAATAAATATTTTGATCATGTTTGATTCAGTGCCGGTGTAGAAGTAATTAAAGTCCGGCATACTCATAGTCCGGGAACAATGGTGAACAATAGGGCAATCGATTCAGTTGACTCTTCACGCAACATTAGTTTCCCGCTTTATTCCGTTATCGTCTATGGAGCCCCGGACTGTGGCTCCCGCCGGACTATATGTGCTTTCACACCGGTGTAGAATTATTGTCGGGCGTACTCATAGTCCGGGATCAATGGTGAACAATAGGGCAATCGATTCAGTTGACTCTTCACGTAACATTAGTTTCACGCTTTGTTCCGTTATCGTCTATGGAGCCCCGGACTGTGGCTCCCGCCGGACTATATCTGCTTTCACACCGTCATCGACAAGTTTTTCATGTCGACATGTAGGTTTAATAGCTTTTGATATCCCTATAATAAAATGAATATTATGACAACCTGTAAGATTAGAAGTGGTGGCAATGCCATGCTCACGACTCTGAGGATACCATATCTCTTGCTGGGCGTATATTCAAAGTATTTTTTGTTTTCCTAAAACCAAACATTGTATCTGAAAGTTGGGTTGAAAACAACTTAGCAACCAATGGGTAAGGAAAATTAAATGAAACTGGAATCCCAACAACAATTGAATAATAAACTTTAAATACGCAGTGCCTCATTTTGGCTACATGGGGAATAACTGAATTCAGGCCTAGATCAGCTACTGGGAGGGAATTGATTCCCTCTGAAGGCTAGTATAATAAGGATTGTACTGCAGATAAGTACCTTTACATAATCTCCGATTATATTACCCCTTCGTCCACTCAAATCGATTGGCAATTTTGAAACCAGTTTTGGTTTCACCAAATTGCCTGATTTAGATCATATTTCACTGACAGAGGTGCCCGGGTGATGGTTAACCATGAAATATTCAAGCAGCATAATGTTCAACTACTCTGTTCCTCAGGGCTCCATTGTAGGTCCGCAAAGTTCCATAATGTATACTCATCCAGTTGGTGATATTATTAGGAGTCATGATGTTAACTTTCACTCGTATGCTGATGATAATCAGCTTTTCTGCGAGTTTAAAACACTTTCCCTGGACCCGTGGGAGCATGATAGCGCGTGGAAAAAAACTGCTTTTATGCATATTTACACCGATATTAATCTGTAGTTTTCATATTTATTTTTATTTTTTCCCCTTCTTCTTGGAAGTCCTGGCCCTTCAACATGAACATTTCTGTGTATATCTGGATTGCCTCTATCGATGTATATTAATGGTAAAACTAAAGATCATAAATTGTCAGCCAATTTTTGAATTTCTCGCTGGCATAGATATGACCCAAACAATCGTGTCAATGGCGAATTCCCATAGGGAAACACATACAGCGTCATACACAGTGTAGATACACGCATGCAGTCTTGAGTCAATTTGATCTTCTGTCTTCTCCTCTCCTGCGTTCAGTTTCGCCAATATAGCGATAAATGTTGGTTGAATAGGTTCCTTGATCTTTGTAGATTCCTAATATTATATTCCCGGCTTCGTAAGTGAGCAAGAAATAGGATGTTTTCTTACGAGCGATATCAACTGAACTCTCACTTCTTACGGTGAATTGTAGGCACCGCTAAGTGTAAATCGCGAGAGTAGACTTGATCCAAATCTTGGACTTGGCATCAGCAGTTTTTACTGATGATATAGGTTTTCATTGTTTTTCTTTTTCTTTTTGCAGTTTTGCAAGAGGTTAGCATTATTCTGTGAAAAACCAATTTAGTTGCGCTTTGAAATGACTGGTTTTTAGGCCAAAATGAGTTCTGATTTTCAAGGTCACGCTACAGCTTTTCATGAATTCTGATTGGATATTCAATCTGGGCTACTTCTAGCCCCGGTTCCCCGGCAGTGGTACTCCTAAGATTAAAGGTGTTTGTGGGCATGCTTTTCAAAAAGCTGTATATCTGACAAAAACACCTGGATGTCAAATATCATGCTGCAGATGAATCAAGAAAAAACATAATTTATTGTCTTTGCCACGCTCTGTGGTTGAATCTGCCTCCAATACGGTTAGGTCTGGGTGACACCTCTGCTCCTTTATCCGTGTGTGTAAAGAACCTTGGGGTTATGTTTGATTCCAACCAAACTGACCAACCAGATTGGATATATCTGCAACAGTGTAAATTACCATATTCGTAATGCATGGCGTATTCGCAGGTGTATCACTTTCGATGCTTGCAACATATATGCTGCACGATCTTTGGTCTTGTTCCGCATTGCCTATGCCAACTCATTACTATATGGCGCCAATGAAATAGGTCTCAAAAAGCTCTAGCGCTTGCTGGGTGTTCGCATGCGGTAGTTACCAGAATTTGTCACAACTTTTGATCACCCTTCATTGGTTGCCTGTTCAGGAACGTGTCAGATACAAAATCCTTCTTTATGTCTATAAGCCTCTTCACGGACAGGCTCCATCATACCTTACTGATGGTCTTAATTTGTATAATGTGTTGGATAGTAATTCTGATGGTACAAGAAGAAGGCTAGTTAGGCTACGATCTTCTTCTGATGTTACACGGCTTGTTTTTTCTCGTACCAAGTGTAGATTTGGCGACAGGTCATTTAACATAATTGTCCTAGACTGTGGAACAAGCTTCCTGTTAATATTAGAGAGGCGCCTTCCACCAGTTTCTTTAAACGGCTCCTGAAACATACTTATTTCCTGATGTTTAAAATTTTGTTAACTTTGGATTTGATAGTTTTCCTTATCCTAATATGTCTAGTCTGTCATAGTTATAAATAAAATACTTCGTGGTTTATAAGTATTTGTGTTATTTAAGGGCTGTGTTCTCTTAGAACCCGCATATAAATGCCTTCAGTATTATTAAACTCTTCTATTCGGTAAACCGTTGCTGATTTGGCATATTATTTGTAAAGGTGCATTTCATGATCCATAACATCTCCATTTTTGACGTAGCTATTGATGTTACGGACAGAAATGAATGCAGTTACCGAGTGCTTCCCATAGGCCACTCGCGGTTTTAATTCCCTGTCCGTCTTACAAATTAAGATTTCAATCCAGAGTAGATCGATTTACCACGTCAGGATTAGGTCAATCACGTACTTATTATTAATCACAACGGTCGTAATAAAACTATAAAATATCAACTTTTTCGAGGTAAAGTGGGGGGGGGGGGCGAGGCTGTGTATCACAAAGCTAGTCCCTCCCTTTTAAGTATAAGCGGACGAAAGAGAGTACAACTTCTTGGGTTTTTAAAACATTGCCTTTTGATTCAAGTATATCTTTTAAACATCGTACGGTTTATTTTCAAATGAAATTAACACTTATTTTAAGATTTTGACAGAGGATTATTTCAAGTATAAATAATTAATTCCAGTCGTTAAGACTGAAATAAATACAAGAATAAGAGATTGGTCATTTTAACGCTTCTGTTCTTTTATTCTACTGAACAGATGATTCATGCACCTCGGGCGACCATAGGTTGCTGTAGCGTCGGAAGTTTGCTAGGTTTGTTCGATCAATTAGTAAGTTATGTTCTAATGACACATGTTCCGGATTCAAAAAATATTTTTATCACAATCTTTTTAACTAAATAATCGTCTGTATATCTTTCCAGTAGTGGGTGGTAATGAACTGGATATTTTTGAAAAAATGAATTTTCCGAATAATATATTCAGCACAGCTCAGGCTGTTATTTCTTTGAGTGTGATATGACAAATGAGATGCGTTTATCTCCTACCTCACTACTTTATACTGTTTAAAACAGTTGTTAAACACCTTTTTGGAATGCTAGCCAATGAGCTTAAAAATCTCTTGAACCATGCAGTTTCCTGTAAAGCTCAGCAACTTCATTTACTTTTCCAAAATCTATCCCGCCAAAAAGGTTTTGCAGAATAATGAGTTCAAATTATGTAATAATAATAATATCAAAATTGTACAAAGGATTACCGAATTACTAAAGAAATAAAAGAAAGTTTTAATAAATGAAACTGGAAGAATGGAACAAAATCCTACTTACTGTCGGAATAGAACGTGATTTTCCCCCTCGCATTTGTCTCCATAATAAAAGACTCTGTTCCAAATTAACTATTGTCATGATTGTTTTAGTAAGCACGGATAGTTAGCCTTTATATACACCTTACTGGAATAACACTTAAATTTCAACATTTGTTGATTGTAGATTAAATGATATTCTTAATCATTATTAATACTATTTATCTTAAATCTAATTTAGTAGCGTACATTGTTAACAAAGCGGTACATGGGAATACATGAATACTTGTTTGCCAAAATGACCGTAACAATTAGTCTTTCTACAAGTCTTTGAATTTTTTTTTCATGTTCTAGTGCAGCACATATTACTTTTGAATGAAGAATATAACGGTGTATTTTGCTGGAAATGGGCTTAGCTGGATGCAGACGTGGGCCCGTATTCTCAAACGATGTTTAACGCTAATCACTGGTTAAATCGCAATTTAAACGCCCGCTAAAATAAACGCAATTCTCAAAGCATGGTTAACTTTAAACGCTGTTTAAATTTTAGCCGATCATCGTTAAACACGTCTAAAACGTTGTTAAACTTAGACTTGGTCCGGGGGTAGTTTAAGGCGTGTTTAACTTTACGATTTCATCAAATGCCTGATATTTTCAGCTATATGTGATACTCGTGGTTACACCAGTTGTCTCCTTTCTTTTCCGAGTCCTCAGTTGATTTCTTCTCGTCCATTTTTCCTTTGCTTCTATTTTTATGCTCGTTTGTATCTGTTATAGTATTGAATAATAGCAAGTGCGGTACAGCGACATACAACAGTTTTAAATAGGCTGGGGTTTTGTCTCCATCACTGAGCAAATTCTAAAGCTCCTTACATAAGCGCGACATACTTGAAATTTACCCGTGGGCTTCCTGCATAGCATTTACAACTACGGAAGGTATTATCTGACCTATAAATTGTTCATGCGCACGTAATATTATACTAGGCGAAGATATGTCACAGTTCAGTGGATGATATTTGCGGTGTTTAAATACCGTGGTTAGCTAAACGACTTGTTAAAATATTTAACCTGCGTTTTTTTTAAACTGTGCGTTTAGCTAACCACAGTTTAGGCCTAACCACCGTTTATTTTAAACATCGTTTGAGAATACGGCCCCTTGTGTTTATAATTCAAATATTTCATGGCAACGATATAAAATATTATTTTGCAAAGCAGGTTCAATAACATTAACTTTCTTTTCTTACATTTTCGTCCAAAGCAATTTAATTTCGTCGTATCCAAGCTAAACAAAAACATCCTTCTTCTTCTTCTTCTTCTTCCTGACTGTCCTACATAGCTCTTTTAAATAAAAAAAATGTTTTAACAAAATAGTGATTGTAGATAACTTGGTCGCAATTAAGCATTTTCAGATGAATGTATAAAAATATTCTGTTGCTTATGAATACAAACATTTTGTGATAGCTCCAAGTATTTCATTAAGTTTTATAAATACGAAAAATTTGATTTATCTCAAACTTTGTAATTAAGCTTTTTATGATTTAGTTCTAGTTGAATGTTTTTAATTTAACCCAAAAGGATACCCCTTCCAGAATCTCCCAGTCAGCCTTTAAGTGCAATGTGTTGCATTGTTTTGTTATTTTACTCCAGCTTGCAAAGCTAACTGTGGTAGTAATGGCGTCGTTGATGAAAGCACCTGCTCATGTAAGTGTAATGCGGGTTACGGCTCTGTTGACTGTAGTGGTGAGTTTCAAAAAATTTATCCTTGTTATGCCTCTATTGACTGCAGTGGTGATTTTCAAAGTTCATCCTCATAATCAGTGGCGTGCGCAAATTAAGGGGGGGTCTGGGGAGATGGGGTGGGGCCAACGTTCCCCCAGTTTATTTTGCCAGTCGGGGAAGAGATCCATTCACGAAGAATCACGTTATTTTTAAAGCCTACATTTAGGTCAGCACTTGTTTTAAACATATTAAACGTTTAATTTACCGTCCATTGGGGGAAATTATTCTTGAGCCCCATTCAAAAGATCCTGCGCACTTTACCACTCATATTTGCCGCCTTCTCCTCCTGCTTGTATCACCTTAAAATCTTTAGATTATTCTGTCGTAAAGGTGTACAAAGGAGGTGTATTTTTCGTGACGTCTTGTAAGATGGGGGTTATTATATTTTACACGGGTTATATAAATAAAAGTAAACCGCTGCAAAATGAAGGGCTTTTTCATTTAAAAGAGCAATTTCTACTCAAAAAGGAGTGAAAATCACTCCAAAATGAGGGGATTTCCATCGTTTTGAGGAGTTAAACTAAAACCCGTTGGAGGGGTTAAAACGAAAAACACAAAAAGGTTCACTCTTTTGGAGGGAATTGATTTAGAGTACAAAACCCTCATGGGAGTGGTTTAACTAAGCGGTCATTCTTTTGGAGTGGAACCGGCACTCGTTCGACATTAGAGAGTACACAGCACTCACTTACACTTATGCTGGGACCGTAGTTGACATGCAATATTTGTTTTTTTTTTTTTTGGGGGGGCAGATTAAAATTTTGAGGGGGGGGGGGTTTGGAAATGAAAAGGGTTTTTAGATTTTTATAAAGTAACATTTACTTTCCTTATGTATCCTAGCGGTGAGGTTGGGGGGGGTAGCGGTATTTTTGTCACATCTTGGAGCATCTTCTCTACTACTCAAAGGAAGGGGTCCGGCTCCCATGATTTTTTTGTCAAGTAGCTTTTGAAGAGGATTAAGGAACGTTAGGGATATATTTGCTCAAAAAATCTCTGTGATTTTTTAGGGAGGCGAGGGGGAGAGGCGCCGACACTGTAATGTACCGTAACGGCATTTTATAATGCGCCTTTGCCAAAGGATTCCCAAGCGCAAAAAACCAAGTAAAACGCAAACAAATGCAAGCAATAAAGCCATTAAGCAGAGAAAGAAAGATCAAACAAAGAAAATAGTCTCTTAGCAGAGACTTAAAGGTCACAGGGAAATGCAAATATAATTGATGTGGTGGTGTCAAGTCTTACAAGGAGGGGCGAGAAAGCATTCAATATTGGGTGGGTGATGACATCATAGTGGACTATTGATTTTGCGAGAGTATAGAAAATCCAGGTGAACTGGGGTGAATCTATTCATGGCAATGACTGAAATCAATAGTTTCACTAATGAGTCACTGGTAGTGTATCTTTTGTGGCCCGGTTTATTGGAATAGAATGCCCGTAAAGATTTGGACTAAGTATCATTCATTTCTGGGACCTTAAAGCCTACTGACACTGGCGCACTACGAATGTGAATGGGAAGCATTGTGGCAAGTCCCCCTATTCAACTGCATCACCGTTAATACATTTTATTCTAACCCTTTATTCGATTTCCACATAGAGGGGGAGGTTTGCTGTCCAAAAAAACCCCAAAAAACCACCTCAAGAAAACACAAAAATGCAAAACTTAAAGGGCCATAAGTTTTTTAACTAAAGCATATCACTACTTGTTATTTGTGTAAGGAGGTAAGAAGGGACTGTTAGGAAAACATCCCTGAAATATCATTAACGATTTAGCGTCAATAGTTTTTCCCGATATAACCCAACAATTCAAGTTAATCCGCAGGAGGACTCCATGTACCAAACTGAGGCCGAGTAAGTACCAAATACGGCAACGTAGCGTGCAGAACAGCCAATTTAATCCAAGTCCGCCCACCATTTACTATTGGTTGCGCAAATGATATAACATATCAACGTTCAATTGTACTAACCGCTCATAAACGATGCATTTAAAGACACTAAAAGATGACCTTGGAAAAACAAAATCAACAAACACTTTAATATTGCCCAAATGAGACAACATTGGATTAGAGCTAATTCAATCATCATAGTTTTGTGACAGGACATAAGAGTTAATATACGCCAGGTGAGACTACCACCTCTTACAATTGATTGACTCAATACATGATATGCCTGATTATAAACCTTGGAGAGTAAAAAATCAAAATAGGACTTAATATATCTGTACAAACCCTTAAGCTTTCTTACCATGTCTAAGATTGGTTAAATAATCATTTACCAGTGAAATCGGCCATTAGACCTCATGGGGAACAAATTGAAATGCCCGAATGAATATATACTGATATTTTTATTGGTTTTGAGTTATTGAGGTCTGTTTGATACGACCACGCCTGTATAGCCTAGTAAAAATGGTGTTGTATAGTTATTGGAAGTTGTGGGTGCGATTCCCGCTTCAGCGCATTCATAGAAGATACAAATCATTGTAGGGTTCCTTAAGTGCTGTCATTAGTGTGGTTATAATAGTGATTTGCCACACGCAAGGTTTTGTACCTAAATGCATAAAACACACACCGATCTTAAACAATGACACTGATAACCTTAAGGAAACTATCAGTGATTTGTAAATCAGTAGTAAATCAAACAAAATCATCAAAAAAAATCAGATTTGTGCAGTCTGTAACAAGTACAGGATCTAAAAATATCTGTAAGAATAAGGCCAGAGAAGAAATTTAATAAGGACAAAAGTCGGATATATTAGTCATTATGTCCGTACGAACACTTACTACAAACAAGAATTGATGGAGGTGCATACCTTTGAACACTGCCGATTTTTTCCTTTTCTGTCAATCCTTCAGTTGGAAAAAGTAATTTTATGGAAATTATACAGACTTATCTTAAACTTTTAAGCTCTTCCTGCAAATTTCAATTAAATTAAAAAAAAAAAAAAAATCACTGATAGTGTCTTTAAGATAGGATAGAAAAGGTACGGTAGAACAGGTTTTCTCTTCCCTAAAGGGCAGATATTATACCGATTTGATGGAATCCAAAGAGACAAGGAAGCAGAGAAAAAAAATCCAGAAAAATATAAGACGATTAAGGAAAAATCAACAGAAAGAATAAAAATTTGTAATGTCACTATCGCATTTTATTACAAGGTGCATGCGAGACACGACTCCAGATGCGGTGGCCCCACCCTGGGTTGGCCCCGGCGTGGTGCGCAACCAACGGCTTTAGTACGGGATAAGTGCCCGGAAGTTGTTGTAATTTATGGTAAGTACATTAATTATAAAGTATATCGACATGAGGGCATATTTCGAACAACCACAGTCTGCATGTTGAAATAGATTTTCAACATGGAAGTTACAGTATGCTAAGACTAGAAACTACAATCGGCATAGGAACATGTTTTTTAAATCTTGGTTTTCTACCTACCTTAATTAAAGACGGTCACAAAGGCTCCATGGAGGGTGAATATTCTTAAATCAGTAGAGGCTACTCTCTACCGCAGGGTTCCGTATAGGCCATGAGTTTATGTCTTGGACATGTCCCCAATTGGGGAAATCATTCGTGTTTTTACTATCTCATTTTATGCTTAATGACATTTACAACGTTATGCTTGAGTTCGATTCCACAATCAATAAGGCGATTGGGAACACGTGCTCATTCTTGCATGATGGATCAACGCGGGCTGATTACCAGGATCGACGGGGATTCTTTCTATTACCGATAGAAAAAGTATCTAATGCTATTTCTCTGATCTTCGTTTGCACTTGGTGAATTAATCATCGTAGATCCATCAATAAGGACTTGGGGTGTATGTTTGTATGATTATCGCACCACAACCAATCATATTATTACAATGTAAATCCATCAACTTCCACATACGAAGTTTCATCACCAGAGATGCTTGTCGTCATGTGGATAGAGTGTGCGACATGATTGTTTGGGTATGTGAAAAAAAATCATGTCGAGTTTGATCATGTGAAGAAAAAAAATCATGTCGAGTTGCTCATGTTGAGAAAAAAATAATGTCGAGGTTTGACTCATGTTGAGAAAAAATCATGTCCAGATTTGCCATGTTGAAAAAAAATCATGTCCCAGTTTTGTAAACAAAATCGGCATTTTATTCTGGACATGAAATTTATTTGGACATGATTTATGAAACGCTGGCATATAGAGTTCAAACTCGATAGGCAGCGCCTGTAACTGGACATATAGCGGGGTAAAACTCGATATACAGCGCATGAAATCGCCATGATTTGATACGTGGAGGTGCAATTAGGCAATGTACGTGTCACGACCATCCATTAGTGTTTTAATCGTTCAGGCAAGTCAGTAGAGGTTATTTTGCTTAGACGTTGGACACTATTTCATCATGGACGGCGGACATAAACGAAGCATTTCCAGCTCTGCCGCTAAGTCCAATCGGGATCCCAATTTTAATTACAAAATCGTCTTAATTTGTGTAAACCGCATTTTAGCATTCTTGTCGCAGGATTAGTTTTCTAGACAATTTCCAACGTAAAATCGTTGCAAAAAATATCAAATTTTTTTAAAAATTGGGGGAGCGCCTTTCAAAAAATGTGCCATTATGTTTAAGTAGCACTGGTCCCTTTGCTGTAAAAAATATTTCCCTTTCCGTCTTCCGATTAAACTAACTGAAAGCCAATTACAATGCGTCATAGCAATAACTGACTGGTAAACAAACAAAATACAATTTTTGTGACTACTTAATGAATACACACAACAATTCCTTCGGTCCTGAAGGTCCATTTCATGAAGCACAAATACAACTCCACCACAGGGTTATTGAAGGGCATTGGTAAATCTAATGTTGAGGCAATGTTTCCCTACAATCTTGGTCAAAAGTATTTGGCACACCTTTTTCCATTTGCTCATCTAACTTTGCATAATACGAAAGATCCATTTTCGAAGGTACGAAATTTGAAACCTTTTTTGGTATCAGCTTGAAGCTTTTGTTAAGCCCTAACCCCCCCCCTTCCCCATCAAGCAATGTGGGCATGGTTTAGACGCACTGTACCACCATTCCCGTTTCCACTTTGTTTTCCGGGGGAGATGAGGGCGATTTTATCGTACGGTAAGCAGTGGTGCCAAATAGTGGGGGACTGTAAGTGAACGATCTTTGTGAGTGTGCAACCAGATAAATTTTGACTTTTTGTCACATACTTTATACATAGATAATCAAAAAATTGATGGAAGCAACTTGCCACGCACCCCTTTCATGGCCCCCAGCTTGGTTTCAGTTACACAGGGGTAAAATTTTTAAATGTTCCGATTGTGGTTTGAAAAAGCACACCATTATGGTCTGTCTGGGGTTCAAGGATTCCAAAAAGGTATAGTTTATCCTACCTGTGACTTATAGTTTAGGAATTATGGGGGTAAAAACGGTAAAATAGTAAAAAGGCAATTTTGGTTGTACATGGTCAAAAATTAAAGTTGCTTCCCAATTTTTGTAAAATGTGGTTTTCAATTGGTTTTGGGTTAGCTAATAGAAGGAAATTAGGAAAGCTTTTGGACTATCTTACGTATCTGGTTATTAACCAAATGGCGAATTAAGTCACAGCATTGGCAGCATTGGATTATATGACTCTGCGACTATTTTGTTGGATAACTTGAAACTAAGCATAACAAGATAAGGCCAACTATTCCTTATTTCATCCTTTAAGCTAGGGAAACACTTTTGCAGCACATATTAACTGAATCAAAGCTCACTTTTAACGTTTGACCCATGTACAACCCCAAAATTGACTTTTTCCCTTTTACAGTCTTTACCCCATAACTCCGGAACTATAAGCCATAGATAGTGTAAACATACCTTTTTGGGAAGCCTTGTGACCAGACAAACACCATGGTTAGCTTTTTTAACACCTTCCAGACCATTTTTACATTTTTGCCCCTGCTATGAACCTTGACACACAAGCTGGGCCATTTACGGGGGTTGCAAGTGCTTCCTCAATTTTATGGATTATAGTCAATGCCTAAAGTAACTTGTGTGCAAATTTCACATTTTATCGGAAGCGCACACGCTGACAAGCACAACAGTCCCCTGCTTAAAAACTGTTGTCCAGATGTAGTTGACTTTCCTAATAAGTGATTACTGAAGCCAAATTTAACAATGCACGGCATACTCTTTTTAATACTATTTCTTTTCTCACGTTTAGGCCGTCAGATAAACACTCATCATCTGAACAACCGATCGCTTAACATATAACAATTAGCAATATTAATTTAACAAACTATTCTGCAATAGAGTTATGTTGTTTGTACTAATTACATTAATACCCTCGCAACTTACTCCTGTCTCCTTTATTCATGATAAAATTCGTGTGACGGAATTTATATAATGATGACAAATGTTAATTAATTATGGGGGGGGGGGGGGGGACCCCAACATGGTCCGAATTTTTATATGTTTCCCCCCTCACATGAAGTATAATCCCCCAAAACATCTCATTACAATTTTGATAGAAAAATTGGTTGGTGGTGAGCCCATATTATGGTCGAGCTCTGGATTGCAAAAATATGTAGTGCATCTGTTCAAGTCATATGGGTATGGAATATTTGAAATTGAACACATTTTTATGTGATAAGGTAAAAGCGTCAAAGGCACAGTATAAAGCTTAGTGAGCCTGAACATGTTTAAGCTCTTTTAGGCTAGGAAGCCAAAAATATTGTGCCAAATCTTGCCCTCGTTTGGTTTACAGTGCCTTCTATGATTTGGTTCAATGTGTAGCCATTATAAAGCGACGACTGATTACAAGACGAAGTCCTTAAAAAGGACAAGCTCTGCATCTTAGTGCAACAATTTGCGAAATGAAACAATAAATAGAGGTTTTGTAACACATTTTAGTTTTGAAATGTTTTCCCTGTACACAGCTACATGGTACACAATCAATTCCGGTAATTACAGATGAATACTATGCCCGGCATCAATCAATAATGAGCACCTTTATTGTTGAAAACAAGATTCAATTCACCTACATCAATATATATCTATTTTTTATACTTATTTAAAATTGACTTTTGTACTAAGCAATTTGGCAATAAAACTTCCTCGAATTCCAATCTGATATTGTGTCTACTGTTTTTTTTTACATAAGTTATTTCCCAACGCACACAGAACAACCAAAACAAACTCACTCCTTGGGGCGCCCTTTCCTTTTAAAGGAATTTTTTTTAAAAGGAACTTCCGTGTCCATTGCAAGACTAATGCATTAAGACCATATCACTATTGTGTAGTAATATCTACCATACATAGCTGACAAAAGTTGGTGCTGTTTACCACACCTGAATATTAGTCGGCTTAATGCAATTAGTTCTTATGCTATCATATTTCAAATATACATACAATGTAATTGTGTAGCACAATTATATATTATAACATTGAAAGTAAATTATTTGGTTTAAATTAGCTATAGTGAAGGCATTCTAACAGTGAAATAGTCAAGCAAAATTGTGGCAAACTGCACCCACCAATCAGAAAAAACGTTTACCTACAAAGCTTGGTGAGGACTAGTCCTCATTTAGTGCAAGCAAGGGAATGCCACTATCACCAATGACCAGTGCAAATGAGAATTTCAATCTCTGACATGCCTGGAGAATATGAGACTGTTTTGAACTCAACAGCTAATCTCAGTACAGCTTGCAGTGGTAACAATAGATGGGCTGGTATTACACACAATTATGAATTGTGTACCACTGCATTGGTTTTGGTCAATTCAGGAAATCTTCTTTGCTGCGCAGAAGAATAAAATTACTGCAAATTTGGTAATATAGTTATAAAGCTTGGTTAATCGAACAAGACAGAAAGCCACATTTTTGGCACAGTGTATAGTTTCCATAATCTTACATTATAGGTAAGGGAGTCCGAACCTACTGCGCCCTCTATAGTTGTTTGCTGAGTAAGTGCATTCGTTTTTTATCCCTTATAGCAAACGCAAACGGTCAATATCTATATGTTTTGAATCCAATATTTTCAACATAACCTTGGTTCAATACAAACATAATAATGAGTTAATTCGGTCCAGCGTTTTAGAAGCAGAAGCAAAAATGGTGTAATAAAATTAATGGGACGTGTGCGGTAATAAATGGTTTATAAACATTTGGAGACGTTTTCTATGAACTTTTCCTCTGATACCAAAGTCGCAATTTTGATGAATGGGAAGACTAGTTTTGTCGATTGGTTCACCCCCTTTTAAGTAACGGACAAGAACATGGAAAAGAAGTTGTATTGGTTTGAGCCTGAAGAAAATTTATGCAAAAATAATGGTGTCGCCGGGTTCAATTCGTCGTAAAGAGAGTACCGGTTCCCAAAATCATACCTTTATTTCATTCTTAAACAGCTTTATCATTTAAGGTCCATCTTTAACGCAGTAGACGCGAGCGCTTAAACCCTTAAAAAGAACCTCAATAGCAAGCGCGTACTACCTGGTTCAATTAAACGAATGAACCCGGGCATAGCCAATGAAATTACTTACATTTTCACAGCAGTGTTTAATGAATCACCTCTTTAGAAACCTGTAATGCGTTGCTAATTTGTAATACTTCGTTTTATTCATTCAGCTAAAACGGTAACGCCAAAGTTCAGTTGAGTTTCAGTTTCATCAAGGTATGTGAAATAGTTGTTATATATAATAAATTTATTTGTGCGATTAAAGGAACCCAAAAGCGAGTTATTCCACTTCATATCAATACAAGGGATTTAATTACAGATCCAAGAAAACAAAAGGTACTCCTTTAGAAATATTTAAGTTCGTCAGGCACCATAGTTCGATGATGAGGTTATTTCTAGAACGGCTATTTGTGGCAAAATAGTTTTGCCACATTGACAGTTCCTGTTTCAAAATGAGTTGGTCATAATTCGTTCCGCCGGTATGCTCCTAAATAAATTTATTATTGTTTCCTCATTATTGTACCGTTTTATATTTAGGCATTTGTCAACAACTAAATGGTAAATGTTTTCAAAGTACGTTCTATAAACAGATTTTAAGACAAAGATTTTGTATCGGGAAGAGAAGAATAGCAAATAATGGGTTGAAAGATTTTTTTAAAAATGTGTGGTTGGGCCAGTTACGATTTTTTTGGGTAAACTAATTTTCCTCTGTTATTGTATTTTATGAAATACGGTAAAGTGTATATGAGGGATGGGGTCCAGGAGCCCAACAAAAATGCCAATCTGCCATTTTGTGTGAAAAAATGCAAACAATATTTGTTTAAAACTGGTTAACTTTGAAAAAAATTAATATTGATTGTACTGTGATGAGGGAAGTGATACTGGGGCTAATTGTTTTCTTAAAACGCAATTCATTGCTGATAAGGCAGATTGATCCAGAATCCATTTCCCTGTACAAATGGGAAAATACAAGGTTGTGGGGAAAAACGGGCTGACTTTCGAAAAATACTAATGTATCAAACCACCCAGTTGATTGTTATATAAAATAAGCTTGATCTATTAATACTAAAAAGTCACAATGTGGCAAACGTAAAATGGACAGTTGTTTTGGTCTAAATTGGCGCGCGTGAAAATTATTGTTTGACCCTAACTTCGAAACCGTTCAATATTCTTCAATTTTCTTTCACTTAATATTAATTACTCTTAAAGTACTCTAAAATGTAGGGCATGTCAGTTTTGCTGAGTAGTTATTACACTGGGAATGCACTTTCTGGAGTGAGGGCTCCAGGAGCCTCCTCCTCCCCCTTATCCACATGTGTATAAAAAGACCTTATCCACTTTTAAGTGTCAATTAACCTGATTCGATATTCTTGATCAATTTTTTGTTGATTTTTTAGCGTTG
>JAMKCH010019783.1:0-106232 GCA_023653785.1 Ophioderma brevispina
TTCAAAAAGCAAAATCAGAATCATACTGAAATTTGGGGAATAAACTTTTCTCAAGGATACCTATAACAAAAACAGAAGATGCTAGAATCACAAAAGCATTTTTTATCAGGACCACTGCAACAACAAAATATCAAGTTCTGTGAACTTTAAATTTGGTTATGGTGGAATATCATGCTTTGGTGCTGTATAGTTTTGCTCCATATGAAATTAATGAATAATAATGGATAGTGTACATATGCAAAAAAATAACACTGTACCATTAAAAGGCAACCCATGAATTTTAAACCTGGTATGGTGGTAGACCATGACAACTTTTGGTGCTCTATAGTTTTGCCCATTGGGTGTTTCCATAAGGTGACTCCCTTCTGACACCGTATTGAATCGGAAACCTTCCGGAATAAAAACCACATAAACCGTGTAGTTATTCTGTTGAGGCTGCCAATTCATAAGGGTTCAGAAAAGGGGGTCACCTTATGGAAACACCCGTTTTGCTCCTATACTCTGCAAAGTTGGTAAATACTATGTGATAGTAGCATATGAACAAACCTATATGTGGGGCACCTCAGTTATGGACAATGTGATCCTTGTTTGAATAACTAGGACAAATTTGTGAAGAGCAGTATTTCGATCTTGTAAGAAATTGCTCAAGCCTGAGGGCTAAGAATGCATACCATATGTCCTTAGAATGCTTCACCTTCTGAGGCACTATGACCATGATTACAGTCATCTTCTGGTTCATTATAGGACACAGCATGAGATAGCCTTCTAGTAAACAATCAAAATATTGCTTGTTTAAAACATGGGTAAATGCCATTCTTGAGTATCTATGAGTTGCTCATACTGATTTACCTTCCAAGAACCAATCAAAATAGTTCTTAGATGCCAGAAGGTCTGTCCAGGGGGTTAAGCAAGGGGATTTCAAAAAAGAAGTCGTTGTCAATTATGTAAATGACGGCCTATGTTTTATCTAAGATGAAATGCACACATAGTAGTAGTCAGAATATGCACCTGAATTGGGTTCAGAATCAAGTAGGAATTAATCCCAGCAAGTGGCTAACAGAGATTGAATTAGGGACCTTGCTACAGCGGGATTACGTATCTATCCCTAGACCAGCTCAAACTTGCAGAAAGGCTCTTAGAATGATCTTCAGCAGTGGAAGACTAGCTATTTGAGATTTTTCAAGGAGTGGTGTCTGGAATTAGAATGACTTAATACAAGTACAAACATGGTAAGGTCAAGGTGTGTGCAAGGCTGTAGTGACCAGCATCTCTCTTTTCTTGGTGTTGGGGCCAGAGGGGGGCTCAGCTAGTGAAATGTTGCTGTGGCCCGGTTGCCCACTCTCCCACACAGTGATGCTTTTTACTTCAAACCAATGCCTGGCCTCATTGTCCTTGGTGGTGAGAGCGCAAGTAGGTGAAGTGGCCTGACCAAGGCCAAATAATACATACATATCTATGTACAACGTATTTATATAGCATGTACATAGCGACACTGTAGAAACACGACAAAGTGACAGCAAGCAAAAGAAAAATCACCGACCATTTAGGCTGGATGTAAATGTGTGTTAATTGATTCTAATGACGATACATTGAGCCTCTCTTGCTGGCTGCAGGCATACCATCAATACGGTCGACTCACAACGGGATTTGACCCGTGTCCCTGGTCACAAGTCGATCACTGTCTTGATTCAAATGCCACCACACGTGTTTTTTTTACTCTCAACAACTCCATTAAATAAAACACAATAAAAAGGTTGCAGACATTTTCATATTGGTATGTTTATCAACTTATCATGTCAAAACCTTGAATGAGGAACTGTTATTTATTCCCCCAGAAAATTAGGTTAGATGTGGAACTCTACAAATTTTCACAAGAAGGGCAAAGACAAAAACCTTCAAAATAGACAGAACCTTCAAAATAGACAAAGACAGTGAAGTGACATGCCACATGGTGGTTAAGGGAGTGTCATTACTCCTTTTTGGTCTTTCTTTCTACCCCCACCCTCTCTCTCTTGTAACACCTTCCTGCACATGCAGTCTACCTTTCACCTCACTTTGGGCAATAAATATAGTCTTCCAAGGACATTTCTGCCACATTAGTTTGCTTGAGGGAATTTTTGTGACATGATCAAATCAAAATGGAGATATTTCAGCCCTTATCATTTTCAGATTTTTTACAGTTTTTCATTCTTCATATGATAAGATCCCATTTGCCACATTTATGAGTGGTGTAGTTGGAAATTTCCTCTTTATGATTTTACCACCTTCAAGGAAACCGTAAACATTTTTGTTTTCATCCAGTAGAACTGACATGATTGAATCTTTTTGCCAAATGTATCTGCATTCCTATGGAAAGTCACCTCAAAAACCACTGACCTAAGACTAGGCTTGTTAGGACTGCGTTTTTATGCTGATTCTGCATGTAGTCATGAAATGCATGAGTTAAGAAAATTTCTAAGGAAAATTTGAAACAGCAGTTGCTTGTAGGAGCTCTGAGGGTTAAAGGTTTAACATATGGGTAACATATGAGATTTAATTGACTTCACATTCTACAGCAATGCCGTCCTGTGGTGCTTAGAAAGCACTGGATGTAATTAGCCTACTGCTGATCATTCTCTAACCATTTTACCAACATTGTTTCCATTTGGATAGCCTTCGAGTACCAAATTCTGTTGATGAGACAGAAATGTTGTACTTGCCGATAAAAGAAGTTTGAAATAGTTCATTTTTTTAAATCTTTGCAGAACTAGCACCAAATTGAGGAGAAAAGGTTTCAGTTTTGAAGGTGTGGGAGGGTTAGATCAGCATAAAACAGGTAAATCCAGTCTTCCAGTAAACTTAAAGCACATAAACACTTGACTGACACCAGACAGAAGGCACAAGTTATTGTAACATCATTATCATTATCATCACAAATGGTGAGTCATGTGATCATTTCATGATGTTAACATCTTCAGCACTTTAGGCTCACAATTTGGTAATACCATGGTAACATAATACCTGTGTATCAATGGTACAATTTATTACTTTTATCTTACTCAAAGTTGGGTTCCTTAAATGTCGGTTACCCGATCATGCTCCGATTTATCATATGATGTTTTTTCTCTCAAGTGGAATTATATCACAAAAAAATTTATTACAGATTTTGTAATAAAATTGGATTGATTCAGCCCAAATTTATTGGTCGAGCTTTGAGTTGCAAAATAATAACTTAAAAACTCATAGCGAGACCAATAAATATTGGGCGCAAATCATCCAATTTTATCATTATCATGCGTAGGATTCGATATTATCGCGTATCGGACACCTCAAAGCATGATAATGTGTTAAATTGGTTCAGCTGATTGGATAGTTGAAGCAAAAATATGTACAACATTGGCCCATAAGACTGTGTTTGTTAATGTGGTCGACCACATTTGAAGACATTCATAATGTCAAAAGGGAACATTTCCCAGGAATTTTACTAGAGTATAGAGAAAAAATATTATTTTCTTTTGATACCAAGCACTTGGTTTTGATGGGGCAAAGCGGGGAGATGAAGTTGTCAATTGGGTCGCCGGCACCCACCTTTAAATGAAAGCAATGTAGTTTTAGAATCAAAAATCAACAAATTTTGATTGCTTAAAATATACCAACTTAAATTAACCAGTTGATACAAAAGTTTTAAGGGATTTGTAACGTAATGAAATTTACTTGACATGCAAAATTTTGGGCTTGGTATGTTTGCCATTGAAAAGCAGTGTAAACACTGTTGTTTGTTACCCTGTGGAAAGCAAGCCCAAATAAATAAAATAGGAAAGAATCTGGTAAATTTAAAACCTTTTTATTTGCCGTCTTTTCAGGTGATTTCCAATGTACTTTACAGCTGTATCATATTTTACCTTGCATTAAATCCCTTCCCTTTGCGCTGGCAACCTTCCCATCGACAACAATACTCCACATCTTTCTCCAGTCGTATATGCCTCTCGTTAACATGGCTTACAAGATCTTCCAACCGCACAAACCGCTGATAGCACGTCATCCACTTACACACTAGAGCATCATCACTAAGTGCGCCGGACGAGGACTGTTTTGTCGCATGTGTCATCATGGCAGTCGCAGTGTCTAAGCTGAGAGTCTGATTAGCCTGGCTGGATATCGTGGCGCTGTGTAGGGCTACCGGTACTGCTGATGGGACGGATCCTGATGAGGTAACACTTGATGCGGTTAGGCTCACGATAGGTTGTGATGGTGAGTTTGTTTGGTTTGTGGATTGATTCAGAATATCTTCATTGGTTACTAGCTCTTCTTTGGATGCTAAGGTGACTGGAAACTAAAAAAAAAAAGAAATACTTTGTTTTATCTTGTAAAAAGCTATACATTTTTTTTAAAAACTTTAATGCTTTAGTGCATAAGGGGGTCCCTGTGGACCAGGAGTTTGTTTTTTAAACATCCTGTTTTAATGCAACAATATTTTGGCCAATTTTTTTTTAACAGATGGTTTTGAAAAAATTATAGGTCTCATTAGAATTCCAAATGTATAAAAATCCTACTTTTTGTTTCTTAATTAATTTGGTCTATTTATTTAACTCATTAGTTAATTTTTAGTGCACAATGTGCAAGAAGAAACAAAAACAAAACAGCCGCTTTTTGCACGCATGGAAATTAATGTTTCGCCCCTAATTTCTGAACTGATCAATACTTTTCAAATTTTCTTTCAGTGCTGATCATGTCTTTGGGTAGTCATTATTTGGAAATCAAACTTCTACGTTTCATGAAAAATAGTGGAACTTTTTCCCTTGCATGAAATTTCATAAAATGGACGATTTCATGGTAAAAAGGATGTCGATCGGGCAAAAGTAAATTGTCATTTTCTGCGTAAGAAATTTGCGCATCCATTGAATAATAAAAATAAATTAAAAACTTTTGAGTTACATCAAAAAGTATCAGACAGGGACTTTCTTTTTTTGCTGAGTGTAGGTTAAAGATTACCTTAATTAGAAATCTGTTTAAGGAAAATAATGGTGTTGTTTTTAGACCAGTCCTGTCCTGTGTGTATTGCCTCATATCACATGGGAGTCTGGGGAGAGAGATACTGTTATTTTAAGCGGAATTACAAGGCCACAGGCCAAGTTGTTCAACTTATTCTCAAAGTACTTAATTTGGTATTCTCCTAAAATCCCACCAGGGAATTTTAACAGGTCCAACAAGTTGTCACCTAATATCCTTGCAAATTGCACAAAGGAAAAATAACCCCAACACAAATACCATTTTAATAGTCAAATTTGGGGTATAATTTTGTTCAAGAATTAGGTTTTAAGAACTAAGGTAATGTTTATGAATGAAATTTAAGGTGAGCTAAAAAAAAAAAAAAAAAAAATCACAACTCGCAAAATCAACTCGCAAAATTCAACTCGCAACTCGCACGTTTTAACTCACAACTCGCAACTCGCATTCAGGAACTCGCAACTCGTACTCGCAACTCGTAACTCGCAACTCGCACCTCTCACTCGCAACTCGCGACTCGCAACTCGCAGATTATCCAAACCCAACAAGTTGTCACCTAATATCCTTGCAAATTGCACAAGGAAAAATAACCCCAACACAAATACCATTTTAATAGTCAAATTTGGGGTATAATTTTGTTCAAGAATTAGGTTTTAAGAACTAAGGTAATGTTTATGAATGAAATTTAAGGTGAGCTATCACAGGATGCTCATTAACTTTCAGTATTCATTTTTCTTAGTATCAGTATCTTTTTTACACCCTAAATTTGTTGCCAAGAGTTGTTCCTCAGATTTCACTCAGTGAAACTAAACAGACTGCTTCTATTTAGACTTGTTTACAGCACACTGCACCCATCCACCCACTCATTTGTGTAGGGGGCTGAATACAAGGTTAATGGGGGGTAAATTGGAAGGTCATAAGGTGCATATGGGAGGGTAAAATGCCCCCGAAAAAACAAAATCTCTGTCTCCATCACATCAATCTGATAGTTTTATTGTTTAGGTTAGTCAGTGGGTGGCATTGAGTTGTTGTTTTTGAAACCTTATGAATGCAAAAGGCATGCATGAGTTTCTGGCCTACAATAAAGGAACCAGAATCTAAGTATGTAAATCATCTCATTATGTTACTCTATATATTATTATCTGTGGAGCTTTAATCTATAACTTTTAATGGAACATTCACGATCTACAGCCTCAGTCTCCCCAACTTACACCCTAATTAGTATTCCATGTGTGCATAATCTAATTCACTCTCTCTGCAAAAATAGGCAATTTTGTATTTTCTGTCTTTAGCTATGGGTACATCATTAGATTTCAAGGGAGCCATGGAAATTTAGGTGGGAGTTGGGATTTTTTTTTGGGGGGGGGGGTATTTTTCTTCTATTTTCATATATAATTGGGTTGGGGATTTTTTTTTACTCAGTGGAGCAAAATTGTTTTTCCTTGTCACTAGTGGGCAAGATTTTTTTTCACAAAAACTTCCGTGCCATCCCTGGCCATGTCTAATGGTGCTAAAGTCAATTCCGAGTTTGTTACTTCTTTTTTTTCCTGGTTGGTGAGGTGACTTTTTTCATTTTTCATTATTTCACCAGATTTCATTATTGACCTAAAAAGCCAAACTGATATCAAAAGGTAGGGCTGCAGAAAAAAAAGCCTGGTTTTGCTTCAACGTTATCAAAAATATGTTTTACAAACAAAGATATGTTTCCAATTGCTAAACCTTGTGAAACGACAATATTTTGAAAATAACAGATTATTTTGTCAATCTTGAAATTTTGATGCGGGTATATCTAGTCTACAAAAAGCGATGCGGGTGGGTAACGATAAACTCAGAATCAACTTTCGTGCACCTAACAGACAGAAATTACTGCACAGTGGCCTACAAAATGCTTATAAACATTTGCTCCCAAGAGCAAAACACAAGATCAAAATCAACTTAAAGTTTAGCAATAAATTTTCCCAAGGATATCTAACGAACCACAAACAAAACAGGAGATGCTACAATCATGAAACGCACCTTGAAATATTACAAACAACCAACCTTACGCTGGCTGAAATTGTGTGTGTATGATTCAGATTGCCACTTCTATCCACCCGGGGGGCACTCCCATCTTGGAAGTGATGCATATTTAAGGCTGTTAAGACCCCTTTTTCAGCATCATTGTCACCCAAAAACCCCATATTTTTTGAAAATTTTACCACTGTTTTGGGAGATAGATTTCACCAAAAGAAACTATATTTTTGAGACAATTTTGAAAAAAAAAAAAATCTCCCAAAGACCCCTTTTTGTGGGAAATTGGCAAATTTGTCACTCGAAAAACAAACCCCTATTTGGTAACAATTTGGGCGTATCTCACCCAAAAAGACCCCTATTTTTCTCGTCATCAGTCACCGAATGCCCCTGGGTTCGAAGCACGAGCATTACACCAATATCCATTTCATATGTGATTCCACCCCCCCCCCCCGCGGTATCCCCCATCAATCCAATGGAGGCACACTATCCGATTATAGCATTGTACATGAACTTTCTTTAATTTGAGGACTTGGATAGCCTCACGCAAATGTTACAGTATTAGTACTACAGGTAAGGTCATTTTGATGAGAATTTACATTCAATAAATCATACGCGGCTGTGAGGAAATAATTCAGGTAACCCTGAATGGTCAAACCCAAATTTAATGATAGTGTGAAGTAAACAATAAGCATAATTTGGAAGTTGGGACCATAATTGCTAAATAGTTAGTTTTGAAACAGGTTTTTGGATTTGAAGGTCAAATTTCATCCAGTGACAAATCTGGTGACCCCAATTGGAGATAACCGGGTCCTTTAGGAAGGCATCTTAAAAACCACTGACATTAGGAATAGGCTGTTTGGCCAATTCAAATGCACTTTTCACACAGACTCTGAATATGGTCACTGAAAAAAGCATAATATGAAATTTTGGAAGAATGTTTTTATTCTGGGACTAGACTACAGTCCCTTCAAGACCAGCCAGTTCAGGAAATAAATAACCAGTAGCTATGAGCAATTGTAACCTAGTTTTGACCCCATTATACAATTTCTTGTAGTACAATCTGTCATCGAATGAAATCTAGGCATCACTTTCAAGTTCATTACCACTGTGTTATGAGTACACACTCCGGACTACTGCTCTCCATGTAATAAAATAGTAGAGGTATTTTGTAGGCAGGTATCGTCAGGCTCTCCACATACCTACGTGTCCCGCTCAATGGACATACAGGGTGCTTCCAAATGTTATTAACTGAGCTAAAATCCTATCTACAGAGGGCAAAGTTCAGTAAGATGCATGATATTATGCATTACATGAACCAGTCAGGTGTGTGCTGGGAATCCTACTTTACAAATAGGCCTGTCATACAGCAGTTAATTGGATAATTATATCTCATATTCACAGTCATTTCAGAACAGATGAAATATGCAAAAACTATTTTTAAGCAATATGTAACCAAATGGATGAGTGTCCTCAAACCCTTAGAGGAAGGTGGACCTCTATGACAACACTACTTTGTCTTGTCTGAAGTAATGACAGTGGGGACGCGCGCGTACACCCAGTGCCGCCTTCAGTTGCAGTGCACCTATGCTTTAAACCCCCCCCTTAAAACTACGCGCCGCTTTGAAAGTCGGTTCGATGATAAGCCCGCGTCGCCTAACTTCATACTTGAGCTGGACAGAGTATAGAAATATGTTTTAATACTATTCTTGGTCACCAAGAGTACCAAAGTCAAAACATAAATAAATGGTCATACATCCATGCGACACTTAATTTCTGAGATATTTGAAGAAATATTGCTACGAAAGATAGGTCATTTGTTTATTATAGGCCTATACAGGGGTGGTCGACACGACCTGCTCAATTGAGCATGGGGACCTTTCCAAAGTAATGTAGGAACGCTGCGTGCATTTATTATGGCAATCTCGTCTCACGTTACATAACAAAAATTCTCTTCACCTTAGAACAACTACATTTAGTAATATCATGAATAATTTTGGATAAAATTATTGACTTCCAGATCCATCGGGTTGGTGGATTAACCCCCCTGCAAATTGGTGTAATTTCCAATAACGGGTCATAGAATATTAAATATTCATGACCAGACTTAGCCTTTAGTCAAGTAAGAGCGCCATCCTACCGTTACGTCTGTGAAACCGACTAGCACTCGGGCTACACCGGATGTTTGAGCCGTTTTGTTTCGCTTGTTAGTGTTAGGTTTACATGTCCTACCCCACATGAGGTTTTTATTATTTTAAGTTTTGTCTTTGTTTTAAATCGGGCATTTTAATCTTTATTATTTGCAAATTTCGACCTTAAAGGTGCAACAAGAGATTTTGAGGCCACCCAAATCTTGTGTCCCTAATAGTCATCATATAGATTAGGACACTCAATAGATTGTCTTACCTTGTATTTGGTTCAGAAATGTCTTAAAGGAGAAAATAGCGATTTGATTGCTATTTTCAATAAAAAGGATAGGATGAATTTCATATTGGCTCTATAAAAAATTTAAATTTCACCTTTTTGTACAAAGATACATTTCTCATCTTAATCCTTTCAGCTGGGATATTTTGATGGAAAGCTTACATCAGGAAAAAAATCAGCCTTTGATTGTTGTTAGGGAAATCGGATCTGTGAATCGCTCGTTGCACGAGATTTAAGAAGTGTGTGCAGGATCAGGCAATCCCATTTTACCTGGAAGTAGTGATGATTAATATCATATGAAAAGTATATGGTTCTCATTATAACCTGAATTGCACCTCCAATACAAGTCAGTCAGGAGATAAAAGGGGAAAAAATGCTTTCTGTTATAATAAACCATATTATTTATCACCATTGAAGTTGACGAAGCTACATGTACTTAAAACACACACACAAATGTTAGGACGTAAAAATATTGTGGGGCAATGGTATATTGGGTAGGCTTGTGGCCTTCCGAGTACAAAACAAACTAAATTTGCGGTTCTCGGCTTTCGAGCTCGCTATATTCAAAGAATAAAGCTGTGGGCCGCCCAATGACCTTTGACCCTGGCACGTGACCTTTGATCTCATCAACCTATGAGGGACGCATGGTGCCACCTATGACCAAAAAAGTTTGGTTACAATTGAACTTCAAGTTTTCAATTAGATAAATTTTACATTTTTAGCCCATTTTTCAACTCTGAACATCACATGACCTTCTGCCTTTTCAACAGGACCTTTGACCTCGTCAACATATGAGGATCCCATTGTGCACCTAGGACAGAAGTTGGTTCCAATGAAGTTAAACTTGTCGTTCGTGTGTTCTTTGTTGCTTTCTGTTTTTTGTGTGGTTTTTTTCTTTCGTGTTTGTATTCAATTGAGGTCAATTTAAAAAAACTTAAAAAATTTTTGACACACACTCATACAAACCCCACACACACACATACACAAACACGCACAACGGATTGCTAAGTGGTCCGCCAGCTATAGTGGCGGCCCACCAAACTATGACAAAATCAGAACACCACTTATTATAATTATTCTCAAATGAGTGGCATAAAGTACTGCTGGATAAGACACAATTTTTTTTTAGTTGGTTACAAAAGGAATAATTGGCGTAATAAGTCCTATTGCCAATCACAATTGGGAAGTTTAATCAGTGACCCTTGTAGAAACTTTACCACCTTCCTGAAACCATATGCAGCAGGGGTCCCCAGCAGACATCCATACTACATGCTAATTTACACCACAAATGTTATGTTCAGATTGAGGGTTTAGTGCAAGAAGGCCCCATCTGCAATAGCTGCCATTTGTCATTTGTGTTCTTATTAAGTGTTATAACTACCAAATCTAACACCTGGCAGCTATTGCAGATGGGGTCTTTTGCCCTACACCCTCGAGATATTTCATTGACCGCCTTGTTCAATTGATCAAAATACTCTGCTGCCAGTTTATAAGGAACTCTTTTTTCTCATCTTATCTGCAAAATATTTTGGCTGCCTTCTTTCCTATTATCAGACTACAAAGCTATGATATGCTATAAGCTAAGATATAGGTTGTCTATGGTTACCGAAATTTGTGCAGTAATCTATGGGCTATCGTAATATATAACTAGACATAGGATTTTTTTAAAAGCACTACTTGTTTGAAAACCTTTTTTTTTCGCGATTACCTGGCTTATGGGGCACTAACCAATCGAACTTGATCTGGCCCGGCCCAAGCTACACCCACCCATCAATTTTTCGTGCCCGTACGACCCCCGGCCCCTGAGGAAAAGGGTGGACAGGCAGACACACATGGCCTATTATAATATAGAAGATTAATGTGCAAACTAAAATGGTATTTGGGATCCAATGAAAGTTTTGATTAACAATATTGGCGAAGGCATTTCCGAAACAACAATTAACATATATATTGTAATCAGGGGTGGCAGGGTTTCTAAAACCCAAAGGTTCAGGAGCTAATCTTTTCATGTAGATTCTGGCCAAGACCTGCTTAATTTGAAATCCCTCGGTCTTTAGATCAACCCCACACATAATTATATACCGAATTGTTCCTAATAAACGCTCCAGGGGCGGTGCATTTTTCAAAAGGGAGGGCGTTTATTACAGTCAAAAATGGAAAGTCAAAAATCACGTAAACTATTACGACTGTGCACAACAGCGATTATGATACGGATTACGACAGTCCCGGCCATTAAATCATGCGATTTAGGTAAGCTTAACTCATTTTCTTGAATTGTTTAATCCAAAAATCATAGGGGGCGTTTATTAGAGCAAGAGCGTTTATTAGGAACAACACGGTATGTACATGTGCAATACTTACGGGTATAGTCAGCACCCCATTGCCAACATCATCAACATCTTCTTGGTGGTTAGATACCAGTGATGCATCATGTGCTACCCTTAAGTTGGCCTCAAGTAATTCCTGCGTATTGAGTGAGCCACCCTGAGTTTCAGTAAGTCCTGTGGTACTAGTTACAACTTGAGTCTGAGCTGTCTCAACCAGAACAGAATCCTCCGGACATCTCTGGTTTGTTTCAATCAGTTCCTCCGTTGTACCATCAGTGGTAGCAACTACCTGTGTCTCTATCAATTCTGTGTGGATGCCCTTGGAAGCATCGTCGACAAGCACCGTATCCTGACCGTCGTCATGTGTCTTAACAAGTACCGGAACAGTGTTGGAGTCAGTCTCAGGATGCGTGGAGGCCGAGTTCTCTTGTGTTTCTGTAAGTTCCGATATGACATGAAGACCTACGTCTAAAACCTTGCTGGTATGTGTCTCAATCTGGCCAGAATTATGCAGAAGGTTTCTGTCATTCTCACTCAGTCCACAGACTAGCAGCTCTTGGACACCTGCAGTGCCATTTATATACAGTATGGGAGAAAAAATGAGAGAAAGGTGGAGTTAGTTGTTACCATGGCAACAGATCTGATAATATGGAGAGCTACAATTCTCTGTTTCTGCTGCACATAGTGGTAATCGATCGTAAGTAGTTACACAGAGTCAGGAATTTTGTTCTGGTGCTCCAATTCCAAAATCAAACTCTTTGAGAACAAACAAAAAGAAAATTGCAAAGATTCCCAAAGAAGAAAAAGGTGGAATTTATATTGCTAAGCAAACATTGGTACATTAAAGCAACATATTGGCATAGCACTATACCCTACAGTGAGAGCGAGACTTAAAACAGATTGAGAATGCCAGTAGTGCTCAAGTCAGCGATGCAATATTAAGTGGGAGTATTAACTCAAATTGCATTGCACGATTTGCAGGGGGTATTGGTGGGGGTCAATTACACTCACAGAGGTGGCAGGAATTGCCATGGATACAAGGCAGTCCAAGGTTCTCAGCAAAATGTTCTCTCAGTTATCAAAGAATAAAATACAAAACCTTTTATCATATGATTTCCTTGAAGGTGAGAAAGGGTCAGATCAGATATTTTCCCAGGTTCACACAAAATACATGAACATTATTAGTTATTTTATGAAATGGAATGAAACTAATTATACTCTTAACTTAATTGCTCAATGGTTAATTAAAGGTGCAACAAGAGATTTCACATATCAGGTGTCCCTAAAAAAATCGAAAGTACCGATTTTTGCCCTGATGTAAAGCTTTCCATCAAAAATAACTCCATCTGAAAGGATTAAGCTGAGAAATGTTTCTTTGGTTCAAAAATTGTGAAGGAGCAAATTCAGCCTATGTCTCTTGAAATATAAGCAAATCAAAATCACATTTTCTTTCTCTTTTAAGACATTTCTGTACCCTAATACAAGGTAAGAATTTTTTTTGAGTGTCTAATCTGTATGACATTACAATAATGACACAATATTTGGGTGCCTCAGAATCTCTTGTTGCACCTTTAAGGACTACAAGCCCACTGTTTGCCAATTCACTTCTTGCAATGTAATTTGTTAACTGTTTTTCCACTTTGATTCTCCTTTTTTCTTTTTATAATTTGCTTTTTAGTAGACAGCTAATTCACATTTACCAACAAGAGGAAAATTGAAGTGCATGTACTGCCATTGGCTTGCTGTTTCCCAAAATGCTGTGAATTTATTTTAAGGCCTAAATTATTTACCAGACAGTCAGCCAAATAACTCTGTTCGATCTCAAGTTTGGGGGTGACGTCACTGCGCGTGTTAGGCTTTGTACAAGAGAAACGCACACGTCGACCTTGGAATTGCAGCATTTACGCATGCGAAAAAAGGCGGTGCAATCCAAAAGCCAGAGCGAATGCAAGTCGCGTCATGACGTCACCTCCAAACTCGAGACCGAAAAAAGTGTAGCCATTTCCCATGGCTTGACCAGCAACCCAAACCCTAATTCTATGTCGGTAACCTCATGCAACATCAGTGACCTCAAGTGACCTTGACCCCATTCACAAACCCTGATGGTAGATGACACGTGCATTTGGTGAACTCTGTATTTTTTCGGCCGATTGACAAAACACACCCAGGTTTCCATAAGGTCACCAACCTTTTTCTGACACACTTTGTCTGACATGAAATCCCAAAGATAAAATTTTCACAAGGGAATTACTTTTTTATTCAGCATTTTAACTGCAATCATTCACATTTCACTGTCAGAGCTAAACAAATGTTTTTGTATTGAGACTTTATTTCCATGGAAACAAGAGAATTAAAGACCACCATGGGTCTCTACAACAATAAGTGTAACATAGTTTTATTATTGCTCCTTTGGTATTTTCCCTGTCATTGTTTTAAAAGGATTATAGGCCTACAAAGATGTGGGTGTGAAGTTGTTAAATAACTTCAGATGTTTGCTAATCTGAAACCTCTAAGTAAAATGTGTGGCAAAGGATTTCCAATTTTGGTCAAAAAGAAATTAATATTCAGATTCAGATTGTATACACTAGCAGGGATTTTGTTCAGTGATTTTTTTATGCAGAGGGTAAACATATTTCAGGAAGTGGCTGTGGTCTCTCATGTGAGGAAAATGGTATGGGGATAGGGTTGGAAGACAATCCTAAGGAGTTTTTTTATGAATCATATCATAAAATGGCTTTGGCAGGATAAGTTAGTCTTCTTGCAAGGACACAGACATGTCTTTAGATCCTCTTGATTGCTTGACATTTTTTGGGGGGGTTTAACTGCTCCTCTATTGCTCCCCTTAAAAGTTCCAGGAGAGTTCTTTATCGCTCCCCTGCTCATTTTAAAAGGCAGTCCCTCCAATTCCAGTAATTAACCCTAACCACACGAGTACTAGTACTACTACAAAATACTACTGCACTGAGTGAGAGAGTCCAAATGTAGCGATTACATCATCAAATGAACACACATGGCACGGAATCACAGGCTGGGCAAGCAAGACTGTACCGTGGTATGCCCAAGTTTCCCATTTTTCTGCTTTCCCTCTCCCGCTATTCCTTCACTCTAGATCTCCCAAGACATAGGCTAGAAACAGCTAGGATGTAAGGGTTAAGTTGCAGCGTGAACATAAACTTTATAAGATTAAGATTAACAAATGGGAGCATTAGTGGTCCAGTGGAAAAATGCAAGACTCGTGTTCATAAAAGCAATATTAGCATTTTTGAAGAGCGCCCCCAATTTTTCAAAAAATTTGAGATTTTTACACGGTTGCATTGGTAACTGGCTAGTAAACTGTACCTGTGAATGGTTAAGCTCGAAAATGTCGGTGTGTCACAAACGAAGGAATTTTGTAATTAGAATAATTATTATCGGCGATCCCGAGAATAATTCAACAGCTGCTGGGAACGGCCTTCCAATGTGAAATAGCCGGGAAATAGCGCCGTGTACGTTTCTACGCTCATCCATTAGTTGTTTTATTGGTTCAGGCAAGTCAAGTCAGAGGTTATTTTCTCGAGGTGGCACTATTTCATCATGGACAGACATAAACGTAGCATTTCCAGCTCTGCCAATGAGTCCAATCTGGGATCCCAATTCCAATTACAAAATCGCTGATTTTATGATAAATACGCATTTTTTAGCATTCTCGTTCGCAGGTATAGATTCCTAGACAATTACCAACGTAACTGTGCCAAAATATCAAATTTTGAAAATTGGGGGCGCTCTTCAAAAAATGTGCCATTATTGCTTTAATTAAAGTTGCAAGTTAGAACGCCACTGTGGCTAACATGTTTGCATCCTTGGGTAAAGACACTTTATCTGGCTTGTTTCACTTCACACAGGTGTAAAGGGGAGCTGTTAAGGGCAGTCATACTGTGCACCATTATCATTGGCTGCACTGGAATAAATTTGTCTTGTGCAGGCACTAGAAAATGCCTACATTATTTTTAGTGACAGGAGATTTTTTTTAGGAAATAAATAAATTTCTCTCAAGTTGCACTTGATCGGTTGTAGACCACCTACCGACAACGTTTCAAAGGTTTATTGGACAAACAAGCACGAAAGAAAACCGCAAACCTTGTTTTGAACTTGCCTGCTATTCTAATTGTCCCTATAGGAAACCACGCTTTGAATTTTCTGTCGTGCACGACAGAAGTACTACATCATCATCTTATTAAATCAAGGCAGGGGTAGACTTTCGAAAACGCGATCGAACTCACCGGCCGAGATCGCGTCAAATTACTACAAAGCGGCGATCATGTGGACTCGCGTGGAAACATCGACATCGTACACAATTTGATGAATCAACTCACAATTACTCCACATGACTCAGTAAACCTCTGCACTTACGAAAACACGGACAGCTGATTTTCTGAAAAAGACGATCTCGGCTCCAATTATTCAATCAATTTTAAGTTTATGACCATGACCGATGCGGTGTTTGGTAATGACATCAACTGGTACGATCATGTATGCATGAGGTGAAATCATGATCGGTTTACCACCGCCCACTAACATCTTTTTTTTCAGGACTATGGGTGCTAAAGCCGATTAAGGTTCAGTTGAAACTAAGGCAACGGTTTAAGGTTCCTGTTCTTTGACCAAATTTTCCAGCTCATAATAATACTCTTTAACTAACTAATCTTCTAAAAGTTAATCTTACCGGGTTAAATGGTGTTAAAATATCTGCTTATATCAATAATTTTCCTATTTTCGAGTGGTTATTGTTCAAATTCTTTGGTTAGAAATGCTGGATGCTGAGGAGATAAAATACAAACCTGTCCCAAAAAAAATGGGTTATACCGGATCCCAACGGTAATGTTTTACGTCTGTAATGCTGTCACACAACACACGTGTATGACATGCCCAGGTTATAGTACTTCCTCTTGAGCTTGCCAACGTCGTAATTTCATATGGCGTTTTTCTTTTCGGATCTTTTTTAGTAATTTCTCGACAGTGTCGGAAAGGACCTCTTACAGTTACAGTGGGAGGCAAATCTCAGAGAAAATTTGAGTTTTATGAAGAGTCTCTGGAGCATTGTTTGGTGTGTAGGGAAAACTGTGATAAGATTTTATCAAATACCGAGGTAAGGTAGAACCAATAGTACATGCTACAAATATATGGCGTGAGGGGAATTTGTGAACACACATGCTAAATCCAACTTGTCTGACATATGATAGGGTGATGCAATTGGTTGGTGCAATTTAATTAATATATTCATTGTTTTAATTTCCTTTCGTATCCTATGTCTATTAAATCTACGTATATCGTGACCATGTTGACCAAAAAAAATGTGTGGTGTGAAACTCAGACCAATTTTGACTCTGCAAAATTGTACCCTTGACAAGAATCCATTTGCGGGAGTCGATGGACTCGCGCAAAATCTATGGCGAGAGTCCCACTTGGACTCACGCGGACCGTTACGAAATTCTAACCTGGTTAAGAACAACATTATTTGGCTTATTAACTTCAGGTGTGATTTAAAACCTTGGTAAAAAATGGTTACAGCATCCATATATGCAAGAAACCTGGGTTTGAAAAAAATTCGAGGGCGCTTCTCTCTGGAAATCTAATATCTCTTTAAATTCTAATTGAAACAAAGAAGTGAGTTTGCAATGTGTACAGATCATTGACAGTTTAGGTTCATGGATCCGTTAAGCTACTGTTAAACTCAACCATCCTCTGCAGATGACCTATTGACAGTGGTCTACAAAATGGCTCACTGGATCGTACATATTAAAATGTCATGACAAACATTTTATTTTACATGGATTTACACACATGCTAGATCCAGTGTGGGTGAACTTAAAGGTGGGGCCCTTTCACCTAACAGGTATTAGAATTCAATATCACATTGAAACCATTACAGTTGTTTCATGTGCTGTCCCATGGAACCGCAAACCAATAGTTTCAATCCTGCCAGGATAGTCTCAAGAAAGTACAATGACACGCTCTACTAGTATGTAAATTCCCAAACTAAAGGATATAATTTGTTTACCTTAGATTTAACAAGTACAATTGAAATTATATTTCAAATGAATCAGTTTAACAGTGTACCGTGCTTAAGGGTGTCCAGTTCCTATTGCAGACCCTCAACGTAGTTCACTATTTTTAACAGTCTAGGCAATTTGCAACAAACAAAGTATATCCTACTACCAAAAATCCCCCACGTGGGGCCTGGAAATTATACAAGTGCTCTATTACCAATTATTGAAGCATGTTACATCTATTTTCTTAACCCTAAGGTTAAGGGTCAAAGGTCAATCCGGGCAAAAAATATCCAATGCTACGTTTTGTTGAAACTGGTGTCAAATTTAGAGGGTAGTATTGAGTCAATCACAATGCACCAGTTTGTGAAAACAATTCACCTCAAAAAGTCTGTGATCCCCACCAAAAATCCTATTATTACAACACATAAAACCCTGACTTTTACGCTTATTTTAGCCCACAATGTGCAAGTACTTAGATTTTTTGCCTGCTCATGAAAGTCTTTGTGGTTCTTGAACTTTTTGACAAAACTTTTCTGCCTAAGTAATTTGACATGTTGTTACCGTACAGCTACAGAATAGGCCATTGTAATGCATTGTGGGATTGATTTCAAAACACCCTCTGTGGAAATTATTGCTCTGGTTATTCATTTAATTCTGGTTGGACAGACTTTGATGTGAAAATAAACTGCACAAGCTCTTTGCAGAAACAGAAAAAAGTTTTGCATTCATTCCTAATAGTTGGACCACCAGGCTCAAATTGTTATTTATTGGTTTAAATTTGGGGGGGGGATTTGATTCAGAGTGCATTTTGGAGTGTAGGTATTCACACATTTTTCAAAGCATTCAAGTATTCCTTTGCCTGATTTGTTGATCATCAACCTTAACATGGACAAATGTTTATTAAAATGTGTGTGCATTTTCAGAATTAATCACAAAAAGTAGTTTGTTAAACAGAAAATAGAACAAAAGTGTAGTCAAACATGTAACTTTGAACACCAAATGTCACACCACAGCATCCAAGTTACATTGCTAACAGCTGTAAATCATTTGCATTTTATGTCATGGGTAACAAACTAAATGGTTTTGTTATAGACCATATTCAGATTGTTTTATCATTGCAGAACAAGATTCTGATATCCCTTACGAGTGGATTGAAGCTTCATAACAGGTCAAAATGTAGAATGTCCCACAGTGGTCTAATTATGACCAAACATGAATCAAACCAGACAGCATGGGGGGAGGGGGTTTATTAGGGTTATTGCGGTTACCCCATCTTGTTCCAGGCTCTGAAGTGCCCCCGAAACAGGGCCAGTTTTTGTTGAAAATTATATAGTTTTAAGTGAAACTATACACAGTACCACCCAGGGGGCCCGGCGTCCCACTCTCCATGGCGTGGCACGCCCCCCTTAGAGTTTAAATTCAGAAAAGAATCTGGTACCAGGACCGCGAGTGTCGTCTGCGTCGCGGTTGTGAATGGGGTCACATGGTCACCGAGGTCACCAAGGTACATGAGGTCACCAACAGACATCCCCCACCCCACCCCCTCCTTTCCACCAAGTCTACATCATCGTAAGCCCTTAGGAAATCATATGGCATGCCAGATATTAAGGGTTCACATTTTGAATGGCCCACAGGTTCACATGAGGTCAACCAAGGCACATGAGGTCACCACCATGATCACCCCACCCCACCCCCTCCTTTCCACCAAGTTACATCACCATAGCCTAAGGAAATCATACGGCATGTGCATTGCATACCCTCATTAAGGGTTACACATTTGACCACAGGACACACACACACACACACAGGACACCACACAGACATACGATCAGAGTTATCCCTATGTGCCTTCTGCAATTCCTTGCCGGACGACACAAACAAACCAGGGGTTAAGCAATAATTGTTTGTAAACTTAGGCGGTTTTTGTAGGTAATAGTGTAATGTTTTGCCCTCTAATTTTCGCCCCCTCCTATGATTTTACCCTGGCAACGCCCCCTGGGTACCCTATCGGGACTAATTTGGAGGAAAAGAGAGAAAATTACCACCCTTTGCCGGGACCTTGTTCTCAATAACGTGTGTAAAAAGATACACTTTAAAAATAGCCAATATAACAAGAAATACTAAATGCAAGAAAAAACTACACACCAGGGTTATTTTGCTGAGAGAGGTTAAGTTAATTTTTCCTATTTTATCAATGAAAACATCCAATCCCACAACTGAACTTGATACCCCTAGCGGGACTAGAACTTGATTTGTAAATGTGATACCCCTAGCGGTAGTCCGCCAGCAGTTGCAGCTAGTCCCTCATTTTTTTGGAACGCAGCATGGGTAATGTCCAAATCCAAGAACCCCGGGTCAGCATAGTGGTGCCGCCAAAACGGGGATTTAAAGTATGGGAACAGAGCATCTCCCCCTCTCTATGAATCGGAACCTTGACAGGAATAAACCACACCTTAAGGACGGTTGCAGAATATGTGAGAGGGGATTGAAACTCTAGTCTTGCCAAAAGTGTTGTCCTGATCGCGGAACAAGGCGGTTCTTGAACCACAAAGGTCACCCGCTCATCGCGTAGTTAAAAGGTAGGAAAACAGGAACATCCTCAAGACACAGGGAGGATGTGATGATATACTAGTATGGCCCGAATGACCTGAAAAACCTTGATATCAATGTGAATTAAACCACCAAGTTCAAGGACCAGACAACCATTTTGGAGTGTTTGGACCTGGATGGCCCAAAGACCTTAAAATGACCTTCAAATTTCAGAATGAATTTTGACCACACCCAGGCAGTTTCAGGCCATACAACCATTGCAATGAATTGACCTCAGATGAGCCCCAGATGACCCCGAAATGACTTGAAAAAAGGCATAAAATGTTGACTGCACCCACCAGGTCATGACCATACAACCATGCTAGTGATTTGATCTTGGATGACCCCGCATGACTTGAAATGACCTTTAACATCTTCGGCAATGAATATTGCCGCACCCACCCAGTTTCATTAATAATAAACTGTTGATGGGATTTGAACTTGAATGAACCCGCATGACCCTGAAAGACTTCAAAATTGTCGGCATTGAATATTGACCGCACCCACAAGTTTATCACTAAAATGTTTTGGGATTTGACCTTGAAGGACCCCAGAGGACTTGAAGACCTGAAAATTTTCGGCACACAAAGATTGAGCCCACACCCAAATGTATCATATACCCAATTTACAAGGTTTAAAGCATTGTTGACCACATTTGACCTTTGACCCAGGCACATGACCCATGTACGAAAATCATCAGCCGCCTTACTTAAGCAACATAATGGTGCAAAGATGGACACATAACTGCTTAGATAAAAGATATCGTGTTGACAAGGTTTGTAGCAATTAACCCTATTTTTACCATTTCTGACCTCATTGACCTTGACCCAGACACATGCCCATTCGCGATCCCACCCAGCGCGTATCGAGCTACATTATGTTGCGAAGATGGAAACAACACTGCTAGTTCCAAAGATACGAGTGGGACACAAACACACACGCACGACCCACATCGGACGGAGAGGCATTTGATAGTCCCCTTACACCAACTAAGTTGGCAGCGGGACCAACAATGGTCACAAAGGCATCGGGTATGGGTTAGGTAGAACATAACAAGGTGGCGAACAATAGGAAACAGGCAGTCTCAAATGGTAATCCAATTTATGTGGTTATCAGGCCTGATCTCAACTGCACTAAAAGCTACACATAATTTTACCCTCATTTCAATAATACAGACTGCAGCAAATTGTGTAAGGGTCTATATTGAAACCCTTGTGATGAGTTATAGTTGTATTTTTAGTGTTGTTGAAAAATATGGAAATTTTCAATCAATTTATTTCACATGGAAAGAGGAAGCAAAGTATTACAAAGTTTATATTATACGCATGGTATAATATACAGAATAGCGGGTAAACCAAAACAGCAGCATAGCCAGAAATAAGGGTCACCCAAAAAATACATAATGTACAAAGCAATTTCCGTGCGAGATCGGTTTGTGAAAACAGATGGGCTATAATTTTGAGATTGTCTGGTTTCCATACTCATGGATTGTAGTTGTTTTGATGAAGTAGTTAGAGAAAATGTTCGGGTTATTACAGTGTTTTTATAGTTGCTAAATAAAAAGCGCAACTTGAAGTTAATGAATATCATGAACAGTGAGAGTTTTTAGATCAGCAAAATAAAGGAGGGGTATGTGCTAAAAAGGGGGAATTTGGACAAATGCGAATGAGTGCCTTTGGGCCTAATAGGGATGGTGTTCAAAAATGAATTATTTAAATCTCCCCAGATTATATTACAGTAACATATATGAGGTAGTACCAGAATTGTAAAAGTGTAAAAAAATGTGTTGGAAGAAGAACACCTTAAGGCGATACAAAAATTCCTGGATATTTGAGAAAATTTGGAAATATAAGTTGTGCGTTGCTTCCAGGTGAGACATTATCTATTGTTACACCAAGAAAATTTTGTGTGATGAACACATGAAATACTTGGGTTTTAATTAGAAATTTCGAAATTTGGAAATTCACGATTATCATACTTGTTTTGTCACATCAATAGTTGGTTTTATTTAAGTTCAGTGACAACTTATTAAGCTCTAAAACAAGTGGAAACGGAATACGTTCAGTGTTGATTTTGTTGACTAGAGCTCTAAATCTTTGTGTGCTTGCTAGTAAGTGGTATCATCCGCAAATATGTAGGAAGAGAAAAGTTTGAGAATAACAATATCATTTATATAAAAAATAAAAAGAAGTGGGCCCAAATTGAGCCTTGTGGTACCCACAGTTTATGTAAGTAATGGTGATTTATAATTGGGCTGCAAAGCAGCAAAAATGGGCCCAAAACACACACAAACAGAATTTTGACATGCAAAGCTTTGCTCGTTTTTCATGAAAAATAATAAAAAGCAGCTTTTTCTGCCAAATATTAGGCCTATGTGAGAAACTTTTTTTCCCTTTGGCCTATGGATATGAAACTACCGATAAAAGAGTAACAACAGAATATTGCGACAATCTTGTCTCCAACTTAAAGTCCTACTCCTATGACAGGGTTACATTGTTCACATACCTGAATCTACTGCCCACAGAGCCTGGCTGTGTCCACCCCTGCTGAAGTGTGGTTCACTTGATCTGTAAATTCCATGCGACATGATGAATAACACCGGTGCTCATATGCTTGATGGTGATTTGCTTTTTCAATTCAAGTTTTCATGTTTCCATTCAGACTGAATCAAATTTAAAAAAGACAAAAAGTGTGAAAAAAATCTAACATAATACATTTAAAGATAATCTACCAAAGCAATCAAGTAAAGCAGGAGTTCACTTGGTCCTACACATTTCTTTATGCTTTACTAACAACTGCAATCATACTCGTCCTGGAGGGACAGAAAAGGGAATTTCTTTTTGGGGGATTTTTTAGACCAGCAAAAGAGGAGCTCGGTAGTTTTGGGGTGAAGAAGGTTAAAGCAAGAAGTTTTAGGGATCGATTTGTTCAAATGGGACTTATTGGTCAGGACGGATCTATTGTTCAAACGGAACTTATTTGTTAGACGGATCTATTTGTCAGACTGGATTAGTTAGCAGTCTTCTAGTGGGCGGTTGAATGATCATAGTTGAATCAATCATCAATAATCAATCATTCATTTATTTCATCAAATACATATCAAAAATGTACAAATATAAAAAACAACATGATGGAGGAGAGGTATAACAAAAAAGCAAAAAGCCTGAAGATGTTATACCCCCTGAACAGCAAACTTACGGTAGGCACCAGAGTTGCGCGAGCGCGCAAAAACGCGCAAAAAAACGTGAATTTTTGGGTCTATCACGTTTGGTGGTCCAGCGCGAATTTTCACGATTTTGTAAAAAAAAACACCATTTTTTAATGTACCGTTGCCAGTAAAACAAATACAATTGATTATAAATCATTATATGCAAAACGTCGGCGAAAATTGATGACTCGCCAAGCTTCCAAGAAGTGCAAAATATAGTCCCACAGGGTCGCCAGTTTCTTCCACAGGGGGAAAAAACCGTGGTTTTTTCCGCGGTTTTCCACTTGTAGGAAACGGGTTTCTTCCAATTTCTTCCACTGAAAGCGGAAGAAAACTAAAAAAAGTCATTTAAAAATTTCTATTTAAAGAAAATGACTTACAGTTTTGGTTTTAATATAGTATACAGTGAATGAAAATCTAGTGAAATAATCAAATAACCATCAGGGCCCACATACCTACCCCAGGCAATTGCATAATTAAACTCAAATTATTCAGAAGGCCTAAATATAAAAAAAAATTTACTGGAAGAAAAATGATTCTCACTTTTCCCACCAGCAAGGCCAAGCAGAGTCTCCTTGAAAGACTTGAAACATCTTCAAAAGATGTTATAGTCTCCCTAACCCCAGGTTCTCCCACTAAAGCATTACAAACAAATGAACACTTAATGGTTGCTACTTTTCTGATTTGGATTTTAAAATTAACCAAATTGGCATACGATTTTAACAGCTTTTACATTGTTTGCATCTACAATTTCAACTGTAATAGTAAATGTGCACATGGAAAGACTTGGGAAATAAGTTACAATTATCCTCTGTATAATTTGATAGCAAATCAAAACAAAATTGTGAAAAAATGTACCTATAATACTTGCAAGGTTACTACTGCTATAAACTTGTAATAATTTGAAAAAAAAAAACAGTCTTGAGATTGTAAAATTTAAAGTAACTAAAGTAGCCGTGATGATTTGAAGTTCAAAGCAGAGAAATGGTGAAATTTAGTAGGTTGTTCATAATACATTTCTTTATTTCTTTCCAGTTTCTTCCAATTTCTTCCAGTTTCTTCCGTTTCTTACGGAAAGAAACTGGAAGAAAGAGAGAAACACCTTTTTCAGTTTCTTCCATTCTTCCGGAAGAAATTAGGTTTCTTCCGGAAGTTTCCGAACCCTGATCGTCCAATGTATAAATTAAATCTAGCGTAGAACCTACCTATAACCTTGATAGGTGAACACGGATGACCCGACCTATTTTCCAGGATTAAATTGAGCACGATTTGGGGATTTCCAAGCTATCAACGCGCGGTGTCGGGTCTTTGTTCAAATTGGTTACCATGGGATAATTTAATCTCTTCGGAAAAACAAATTCAGACTGGCCGCGGTAGTAAGGTATTTTCCCGGACGGAAATCGGTAGGGATGGGGAAGAGAAGGGAAAATCAACTTTCCCACACATTCAGGGCAAGAGTGGAAAACCCGTCACACGATCACGTTCATCCGAGCCCGGGGCCGGGGATTCCCCAATCCCATGTGCGAAAGTAAATTATTCTCGGGGATGTATTCAAAGGCCTCATCCCGCGGCAGCGGCGTTACATCTGATTCAAATAATTTATTCGCGAATAAGAAGGAAAAAATAACAGGTGCAAGGATGGCTTCTTGTAATTTTTCAGCGAGGAAAAAAGTAAGAATTAAATGTCAAACTTTGGAAGTTTGAGCATATGTTTTTGTAAAGACTTTTTCGTGTTCCTGGTTGACTTAGAGTACAGTACAGATCGAAATGAAGTAACCAATTTCCCGCGATTCCCCCGCGATTGCCCTGCGATTTCACCGCAAATTCATCGCGATTTCACCGCCAAAACCCCGCAAATTCATCGCGATAATATCGCTGGGGCTGACGAGGTCAACAAACCATGCGTACGATCCCCGCGGTAAGGACTAATACCGACGGCCGCCGAAGTAGCGGTGAGTTGCGGTTTGTTTGCGATGAAAGCAGCCTCGGATGATCAATAGAGAAAGCTATCGATCCGTTTCCATTGAATACGAAAAACCACTTCAACTAGATTGTTACAGAAGCAAAGCACATAAGTGAGTGCCTTTCCCGTTATACCATTTTAAAAGAGCTGTATTGTGCCGCCTATGACAAGTGCAAATGCGGAAATCATGGCCTGCTGTAGCGATCAAGGGCGATACAACTGCTAATATTTTATTAGCTCCCTAATTTTTTAGTTAACCCTTTCCTGAGTTCATATATTGGGATATGCCACCATCGATTTTATTAAAATTATCGAAAATCTTGTATTTATAATAGTATCGCGAGCTTCTTTGGAGTGTCCACGGGAAAGGACGAACTAGAGTTACACCCCCAATCTCAAAGTAAAAAAATGTTGGAAATAGCAAAATTTATGGAAAATAAATAATTTAGAAGACGTTAATAATGTTTAAAAGCCCGGTATTTAATTAATTAATTAACATTAAAAAAAAAAAAAAAAAAAAAAAACCTACTTTGGAGATTTGAACCTCTGTCACACTTTTCCGTGAAGCATGGGAGTCCACGGGAAATATTCCAGTGGACCCACGATTTTTTTATGTGCCTTGTTTGTTATAATACTTAAGTTTTACTTGAAACAAAACTTTAAAAAAAATTATATAAAAACACGCGAATATTTTCCTTTCTTTTCAATACCAACTTTATTTCTATTAAACACTTATTTATTTATAATCACAATTTTAGGACCAAATAACGATAAATGTAAGATTAATTAGAAGCTACAGCCTGCGGAACACGTACACGGGACGCAAGCCACCGAATTAACACACACAACACGTGTTCACCCTACAAAATTCCACTTTTAAGTAATTTTCTATTTGCGTCACAAAAATTGTTCAAATTTGCAATCATATAGCTCAAGATGTCGAATTAAATCTACAGTCTTCGATTGACTATGGATGAAATTGAATGTGCTAGCATAAAAGACGAAAAATGATAAGTACCATCTTTCGTTAAGACTTTCTTGATGATCAATTGGTCTTAAAATGTCACATGTGCTTCAGTCCGGGTATTCAGGAATTAATAATTAATGAGGGACATGTATGTACATGAAGCACCTTGCACTGTACAGTGGCGGGCGTGTATAAAAATAAGTACAGACATACAAAATGATTTTGCCAATATTCAGGATTTTTACGGGGATTTTTATGCGAGTGGAATCACAATTCATTTTCCCAATCTACCGTGGATGTTTTTAAAACAAGTATGTGTGAGTTTTTATTCTGTCAATCCGAATGTAAAAATGGGCGAAAGTAGTTGTTGACAGTGGAAATTTTTGTGTCGGGTTTCAAAGTTTGTAATTTCCTATACGTCATCGGGAGATTACCCATGATTTCATTACGTCATTAAGGGAGTCCTAACGAATTAGGAGATCGCATACAAGGACTTCTACCCGTGTTTCTTGAAATCCTCATCATAACAATCGTAAAATAGTAAAACTACGACAACCAAAAATCGCCTGGAATCCACAAGATCTCTTCCTTCTTCACATTTCTTCCTAATCATAATATCGGCGGAATGTACAGATTGCACCCTCCGGTCCCTTTTAATCAAAGTTAACTCTCAAGTCTTGCTCACGCAATCACCAACAAGGCTTTTAAAAATCAAGAAGGACTACATCATTTTATTTCGGGCGGTCAAAGAATCGATATTTGTACATATTTTTTCGTACTTTAAAATAATATTAATGTTAGGCCAACAAACCCTGTGTAAATTATTGTTGGCGATAATACCACAAACAAAAACAAGGACAAATTGCAATAAAGAAAAAAGTAATCAAGGATTCCATTGACCCCCCTTCAAAAATGGTGACGTATTATGCATGGGGAAAACCCTAATTTGATAAAATGTGTTCTGTAATCAATACTCTCTAAACACCGCCTTTATTTCTTTCCCTTTTCTCTCCCCGGCGATTATTTTCGTGTTTCACTCCTTTTTTTCCACCTCCCTTCCCCCACCCAAACATTCTTTCCGGTGTGTCCCCTCTTTCCCCTCCTTCTCTGCTCTCTATCCGCATCTCTCCCTTTCCCTCGTCGCCCCTTTTCATTTATAAGCCTTTTTCGGCGTCCTTCACTTTTCCTATCCTTCTCCCTCCCTTCCTCGTTCGTTAGGTTGCTCCGAGTATTGTCTCATCCCTCACTTCTCTTTCTCCTATTTCTCTACTCCTCATCCTGTCTCCTTTCCTGTATTTCCTGTCTTTTCTTTCTCCGGTCCCTCTTTGTCCTACGCCTACCTTCATTCCGCATCCTCATTCTTTTCAAATCTTCTTCCTCATGTCTACGCACCCCTCATTTCATTTCCTACTTTTATCGCCTACTTCCCTGAGCCTCCTCTCAACCTTTTTTCATTTTTTTTTCCCCTTTTCTTCGACGTTCTTCTTTTTACCCACCCGTCTATTTGTCGCATCCTGCTTCCCACACTGCAAAAGAGTGAATTCACTCTTTTGATGACTACAGGGCCCACTAAAAAGAGGTGAAAATTTCACAGCTGTCAAAGAATACTTTGGGTCAAATTTACTCTTGATAATGTAACAAATGATAAATGATATAATTTTGTCAATTATCAAGTCAAATTTGACCCAAAAATGTTCTTTTAAGGTATGAAATTTCACTCTTTTTGGCGTGGGCATGTAAGTCACTCCAAAAGAGTGAAATTCACTCTTTGCATTAAGAGAGTTTGATTACAGAGCACATGTTTATCAGAATTAGGGTTTTCCCCAATGCATAATTACCGTTCCACCATTTTGAAGGGGGGGTAATGGAAATCCCTTGATTACTTTTTCTTTCTTGTCCAATTTTGTCTTGTTTGTTTTTGTATTTCGCCAACAATAATTTACACAAGGGTGTTGTTGGCCTAACATTATATTTTATTTTTTAAAGTAAGAAAAAAATATGTACAAATCGCGTCTTATTTTGACCGCCCCGAAGTAAAATGATGTAGTCCTTTCTTGATTTTTAAAAGCCTTGTTGGTGATGCGTGAGCAAGATTTGAGAGCTAACTTTGTTAAAAAGGGGAACCGGAGGAGGGGTGCATTTGTACATTCCGAGATATTATGATAGGAAGAAATGGTGAAGAAAGGAAAAGAGATCTTGTGATTCCAGGCGATTTTGGTTGTCGTAGTTATTACTTTTTTACGATTGTTATGATGAGGAATTTCAAGAAACACGGTTAAGGAAGTTCACTTGTATGCGACCTCCATTCGTTAGACTCCATATGATTAATTAAATCATGGGATCTCCCGCATGACGTATATGTAAATTACCAAACTTTGAAAACCCACACAAAAAATTTCCACGTAACAACTACTTTCGCCCATTTTACATTCTGTTGACAGAATAAAATACCTGATACACTACGTGTTTTAAAACCTCCACGTAGGATTGGGAAAATGAAATTGTGATTCCATCTCGCATAAAAATCCCCGTAAAATCCTGATATGGGCAAAATCATTTTGTAATGTCTGTAGCTTATTTATACACTCCCGCACACGGTAAACAGGTGCAGGGTGCTTCATGTACAATACTGTAAACTCATTAATTATTAATGCACTGAGACCCGGACTGAAGCACATGTGACATTTTAAACAAATTGAGCATCAAAATTTACTTAACAGAAAAGATTGGTATTATCATTTTTTCGTCTTTTATGCTAGCACATTCAATTTCAATCCATAGTCAATCGAAGACTGTGAATTTAATTCGAAATCTTGAGCTATATTGATTTTTGGCAAAATTTGAACAATTTTTGTGACCGCCAATAGAAAATTACTTAAAAGTGGAATTTGTAGGTTAAACACGTGTGTGTGTGAATTCGGTGGCTTGACGTCCCGTGGACGTATTCCGCAGGTTGCAGCTTATATTATCTTACCATTTCGTATTTGAGTCCATTAAATGTGCTTATAACTAAATAAGATGTTTACTTTAGAAATTTTTTTTTTTTTTTTTTTTTTTTTAAAGTTGGTATTGAAAAGAAAGGGAAAAAATATCGCGTGTTTATATAATTTTTTTTTTAAAGTGTTGTTCAAGTAAACTTAAGTATTATAAATAAAACAAGGGCAATAAAAAAAACCCAGTGGCCCACTGGATATTCCTTGGACTCCCATGCTTCAAGGAAAGTGTGACAGAGGTTCAAATCTCCAAAGTAGGTTTGTTCTTCACCTTCGCATAATGTACTAATTTTCATGAAATAACGGCATTTTAACCATGTATTAACGTTTCGAAATTATTTATTTTACAAAAAATTTTGCTATTTTCCAAAATGTTTTCTTTTTGATATTGGGGGGTGTAATCTAGTTCGTCCTTTCCCGTGTACACTCCAAAGAGAGCTCGAGATACTATTATAAATACAAGATTTTCGCTTATAAATTTTAATAAAATTGAATGTTTTTGTGATTTTATTAAAAGAAAGAAGTGAAATTGAGTGGAGAAAGGGTTAATTTCAAAATATTAGGGAGCTAATAAAAATATCGCAGTGTATCGCCCGTTGATCGCTTACCAGAGGGCCAGGATTCGCAATTTGCACTGTCATAGTCGGCAACAATACAGATCGTTTAAAATGGTTTATATAACGGAAAGGCACTCACTTATGTGCTTGCTTCTGTAACAATTAGTGAAGTGAGTTTCGTTTAATTCAATGGAGAAACGGATCGATAGCTTCTCTATTGATCATCCGAGGCTGCGTTCATCGCAAAACCACCGCAAAAACTCACCGCTAACTTCGGCGGCCGTCGGGTTAGTCTACCGCGGGGATCGTAAGCATGGTTTGTTGACCTCGTCAGCCCCAGCGATATTATCGCGATGAATTTGCGGGGTTTTGGCGGTGATGAAATCGCGCTGAAGTGCGGTGAAATCGAAGGGCAATTGCGGGGGAACGCGGGAACGGGAAAAGTGGTTACTTCATTTCGATCTGTACGTACGACGAGTCAACCAGGAACACGAAAAAGTCTTTGCAAAAACAATGCTAAACAACTTCAAGTTGACAATTCTAATTCTTAATTCAAATATTAAAAAACAGAAAAAAATTACAAGAAGCACATCATTATCACCCGTTATTTTTCCCTTCTTATTCCGAATTCAAATTATTTGAATCAGATGTAGATGGCCGCTGAGCGGATGAGGCCTTTCTTTGAATAATCACGAGAATAATTTACTTTCGCACATGGGATTGGGGAATCCCCGGCCACGGTCTCGGATACGTGATCGTGGACGGTTTTCCACTCTTGCCCTGAAGTGTGGGAGTTGAGTTTCCCTCTCTACCGGCATCCCTGACCGATTTCCTCCGGGAAAATACCTTTCCTACCGCGGCCAAGTCCTGATTTGTTTAATTCCGAAGAGATAATCCATGGAGAACCAAATTAAATACACACACGCAGCCCTACACGCTCTTGATAGCTTGAAATACCAATTCGTGCGAATTTAATACTGCAATCGTCGGTTCATCCGTGTTCAACTATCAGGTTAGAGGGTAGAGTTTCTACGCTAGATTATTTACATTTGGACAATCCAGGTTCGGAAACTTCCGGACGAAACCTATTTCTTCCGGAAGAATGAAGAACTGTAAAAAAGGTGTGTCTTCTTTCTTCCAGTTTCTATCAGAAGAAACTGGAAGACACTGAAGAATTGGAAAACTGAAGAAGAAGATGTATTATGAACAACACTACTACATTTCACCATATTCATCTGCCTTTGCACTTCAAATCATCACGGCTACTTTAGGTTTACTTTAAATTTACAATCTCAGACTGTTTGTTTTTTTTTCAAATTAAGGTACAAGTTATAGCATGTTAGTATACCTTGCCAAGTATTAAGTAAAAATTTTTCACATTTTGTTTTGATTTTCTATCAAATTATACAGGGAAATGATAATTGAACTTATTTTCGATGTCTTTCCATGTGCACATTTATACTATCACAGTTGTATTGTAGCAACTGCAAACAATGAAAAAGCTGTTAAAATTCATGTATGGCCAATTTTGGGTTAATTTTAAAATCCAAATCATTAAACGTAGCACCTAAGTGTCATTGGTGTAAGTGACTAGTGGGAAAACCTGGGTTAGGGAGACTATAACATATTTTGAGGATGTTCAAGTCTTCAAGAACTCTGCTGCCTTTCGGGGTGAAAGTGAGAGAAATACAACCTTTCTTTCCCGTAAATTTTTTTTATATTTAAGGCCTTGTGAATAAAGGTGAGTTTAATTATGCAATTGCACGGTGTAGGTAGGGGGGTCCCTGAATGTTATTTTGGAGAAATTATTTCCCTATATTTCATTCACTGTATACTATATAAAACCACAACTGTAAGTCATGCTTTAAAATATGAAATTTTAAATGACGTTTTTAGTTTCTTCCGCTTTCAGTGGACGAAACTGGAAGAAACCCCGTTGCTTCCCAAGTGGGAAAAAAACGCGGAAAAAACCACGTTTTTTCCGCTTGGGCAGAAACTGGCGGAACCCGTGGACTATATTTTGCCCTTATTGGAAGCTTTGTGAGTCATCAATTTTCGCCGACGTTTTTGCAAAATAATGATTTAATAATCAAATTTTGTGTTTGTTATTGGCCAATTAACTAAAAAGGTGTTGTTTTGTTTTACAAACATCGTGAAAGACAATTTGGGTTTTTGCGATTGAGACACAAAATAGTTGAAGGACCCAAAAAATTCCGATCTTTGCGGTTTTGCGCGGATCGCGCAAAACCTGGTGCCTACCTGTTAATGTGTGCTGTTTCAGGGCGGTATAAATCGTTCAGGTTTCGCTTTTGTTATACTCCTCCATACTGTTGTTTTTAATATTTGTACTTTGTGCTATGTAATGAGGAAATAAATAAATGATGATGATTGATTGATTGATTCAACTATGATCATTCAACCGCCCACTAGAAGACTGCTAGACATAATCCAGTCTGAAAAATAGATCCGTCTGAACAAATAAGTCCGTTTGAACAAATAGATCCGTCTGAACAAATAAGTCCGTTTGAACAAATAGATCCGTCTATTACTTCTTGCTTAACCTTCTTCACCCCAAAACTACCGAGCTCCTCTTTTGCTGGTCTAAAATCCCCCAAAATAAATCCTTTTCGTCCCCTCCCAGGACGAGTATGATTGCAGTTGTTGTACAGACATAAAGAAAGTGTAGGACAGAGGACAAGTTGACCTCCTGCTTTACTTGATTCTTTGGTAATTATCTATCAATGTTTATTATGTTTAGATTTTTTCCACTTTGTCTTTTTTAAATTGTTTCAGTCTGATGGTGAACATAAAAACTTCGATTGCAAAAAATCCAAATCCATCATCAAGCATATAGCACCGTGTTATGTCATCATTTCGCATGATACAGATCAAGTGAACCACACTTCAGCAGGGTGGAACACAGCCAGGCTCTGGTGGCATGAGATCAGATAGTGAACAATGTACCCTTTCATAGGAGTAGACTTAAGTTGGAGACAAAGATTGTCGCAATTATTCTGTTGTTAACTCTTTTATCGGTAGTTCATATTCACATAGGCCAATGGAAAAAAAGTTGTCTCACCGAGGCCATATTTTTGCGAAAAAGCTGCTTTTATATTTTTTTCACGAAACGCGCAAAGCTTTATTGCATGCAAAATTCGTTTTTTGTGTGTGTTTTTGGCCCATTTTTGCTGCTTTGCAGCCAATTATAAATCACCATTACCTTACATAACGTGGGGTACCACAAGGCTCATTTTGGGCCCACTTCTTTTATTTTATATATCCATGATATTGGTTTATTCACAAACTTTTTCTCTTTCTACATATTTGCGGATGTTACAAACTTACTAGCATCACACAAAAGACTTTAGATAGCTCTAGTCACAAAATCAACACTGAACTATTCACTTGTTCCACTTGGTTTAGAGCTAATAAGTTCACTGAACTTAAATAAAACCAACTATATGATGTACAAAAACAACAATTAAAAAAAATGATAATCTTGCATTTCCAAATTGCGAAATTTCTAAATGGGGGGGAAGGGGGGTTAACAACACAATATTTCATGTGTTCATCACACCAATTTCTTGGTGACAATAGATGAATGCTCACCTGGAAGCAACACACCCTTATATTGTCCAATATTGTCTCAAAATAACATGAATTTTGTATCGCCTTAAAGGTGTTCTTCCTTCTAACACAATTTTTACACTTAACACAATAGTCTTGTACTACTTCATATTATGTACTTAAATATAATTGGGAATGTAATATTCATTTTGACACCATCCATATTAAGGCAAGGCAATCTTCGCATTTGTACAAATCCCCCTTTTTAGCACATACCCCCCTCCTTTATTTGCTGATCTAAAAACACTCACTGTTCATGATATCATACACTTATTGCGCTTTTTTGTACAAATATAAAAACAATCTTATTACACCGAAATTTCTCTAACACTTCATCAAAACAAATACAATCCATGAGTATGGAACAAGATAATTTCAAAATTATAGACCATCTGTTTTTCACACCGCTCGCAAGAAACACCATTAAAAGCTCCAGGACCATGATTAATATTCACTCTTTCAAATCAAGTATCCGGCTGATATCATTGCCCATTACTACTGCTTTTTCCTCCCCTCAATTTTCCATGGCTGCCAGTGTTCATGTCCCACCTGTTTTGTGTCTGTCTTGTCTGCACTTTTGTCCCATCTTGTGTCTTTAGTCCTATTTTGGTCCCGCCTATTTAGTTCTAAGTAAATTTGCCTTGTTACATTTATGTATTTTTTGGGTGACCCATTATTTCGAGCTATGCTGTGTTTGGTTTACCCGCTATGCTTGTACCTTATACCATGCTTATACATCAGAAACTCGGAGCGTTGCTGCTTGCATACGTGAAATAAATGATTGAAAACTTTCCAAATTTTTTCACAACTAAAAAAATACAAAAATATAAGCCATACATAGTGTTGCAGATTGACCTGAACAATCAATTGCTTGCAGTCATGTATTATTGAAATGAGGGTAAAATTAGGTGTTAGCTTTTGAGTGCGGTGAAGCGATCAGGCTTATATAAACAACATAATTGGATGACCTATTTGAGACTGCTGTTCCTTGTTCTGACACCTTGTTAATGTTCTACCCATATCCAGAATGCCTTTGTGACCATTGTTGGTCCCACGCCAACTTAAGTTGCAAAGGGTGACTATTAGAATGCTCTCCGTCCGTGCGTGTGTGTGGTGTAGTGTCCCATGCGATATCTTGGATCTAAGCAAGTGTGGTGTCCATCTTCGCAACATAGATTGTGTCTCGAGTACGCGCTGGGTGGGATCCCAAGTGGTCATGTGTCTGGGTCAAAGCTCAAATGAGGTCAAAAATGTGGTAAAAATAGGGTCATTCATAAACTTGTCACCAATATCCTTTTAATCTAAGCAAGTATGGGTATCCATCTTTGCACATATATGTTTTGCTTAAGTAGGCGGCGGATGAGTTCGGAGATGGTAATGTGTCCATGGGTCAAAGTTCAAATGTGGGCAAAATTGATTTAAACCTTGTAAATTGTGGTAGGATGATGAAACTTGTGAGTGCTCACTTTGGTGCCAAAATTTTGAAGGTCATTCAATGTCATCTGGGGTCATTCAAGGTCAATCCCTAAAACACGTGGTAGGATGATGAAACTTGGTGGGTGCGTCAATAGTCAGTGCCAACATTTTGAAGGTCATCATGGGTCATGCGGGGTCATTCAAGGTCAAATCCCTCAACATGTGGTAGGATGAATGAAACTTGGTGGTGCGTCAATATTCAGTGCCGAATGTTTAAGGTCATTTCAAGGTCATGCGGGTCATCCAGGTCAAATCACGAGTATTATGCAATTTTGTATGGTCTAAACCTGGTGGGTCTTCACATTTTTATGCCATTTCTTCAAAGTCATTCGGGTCATCTGTGGTATCTGAGGATTCAATTCATTGCAAATGGGTTGTAGTGGTCATGAAACTTGATGGGTGTGGTCAAATTCCATTTGCTGAAATTTTGAAGGTACTTTAATGTCATGTTGGCCCATCCAATGTCAACAACTACAAATGGTGTAAGGATCCATGGAACTTGATGGGTGTAGTCAACATTGATACCAGAATTTTTCAAGGTCATCTGGCCCATTTAAGGTATTATCATCACAATCCTCCCTGTGATCTTTAAGTTATATAACTTTTCCTCGCTATTTTAACTACCGTGATGAGCGGGGGACCTTTGTGTTCGAGAACCGCCTTGTCACATAAATCACACTTTGGCAAGACTAGAGTTGCATATCCCCTCCAACATATTCTGCCACATGTCCTTAGGTGTGTTTATTCAGGGGGGTGTCAAGTTGCAGAATTCATATGAGAGGGGGAGATGCTCTTTCCCATACTTAAATCCCTTTTTGCGGGCAGCCAGCTTATGCTGGAACCCGGGTTCTTGGATTTTGGACAGGTACCCATGCTCGTTCCAAAAAAGAGGGACTAGCTGCAAATGTGGGACTACCGCTATGGGGTATCACATTTACATAATTATGTTCTAGTCCCGCTTAGGGGTATCAAGTTCAGTTTGTGATTGTGACTGTTTCATTGATACAAATAGGAAAAATTAACTAAACATCCTCAGCAAAATTAACCATGGGTGTGTAGTTTTTTTGCAGTTAGTATTTGTAATTGGGCTATTTTAAAGGTCTCTTTATTCACGTATTGAGAAACAAGGTCCGCCAGGGTGTTGTATTGTTAATTGCCTGCAATTGGTCCCGTTTTAGGGGTACCCAGGGGGGCCGCCAGGGTAAAATCATAGGAGGGGCGGAAAATCATAGGAGGGCAAAACATTACACGATACCTCATATAGGAAAAAAAAAACCCTAATTTTTACACCATTTAGTGCTAAAACCCTGGTTTTTCTGAATTTAACACTCTAAGGGGGCGGGCACCACATGGCGCCGCCCATGGGGGTACTGGGTATATTTTCATTAAAACTAGGATTAATTTTCAACAAAAACTGGCCCTGTTAGGGGGCATTTCAGAGCCCCTGGAACAAGCATGGGTACCCAATGTGAACCCTAAGAAACCCCCTTCCCCCATGCTGTCTGATTGATTCATGTGGTCATAATTAGACCCACTGTGGGACATTCTACATTTTGACCTGTTATGAAGCTTCAATACTTCGTAAGTGATAGCAGAATCTTGTTCTGCATGATGAAAACAGATCTGAATATGATCTATACAACTTTTAGTTTGTTACCCTGGACAATAAAATGAAATGATCACAGCTGTTAGCAATGTAACTGATGCTGTGGTGTGAATTTGGTGTTCAAATTTTACATGTATTGACATAATTGTGCCCTGCTCCCACAAAAACCAGGAAAAGTCGCCAGAGCAACTTTTGGGAGAAAGAGATCATAAACTTGTGTAAACTCAATAGAAAAACAAAGAATTTCAAAGGCATATATTGATTTTTTGATGGACAAAAGGAAGTGCAATGATACATATGATTTTGATACCCCATTTTTAAAGCTTTGTTTTATAGCATTTCAAATCTGCAAATATCTCAAAATGAAAAATTTTCGATTTCCGGGTTCGTGGAGGCACGGTCACATTTTTGTTGAATTTCGGTCTAGTTTTGTTTAACAAACTCCTTTGTGATGAATTCGGAAAAGCTGATAAACACGTTTTTAAAAAAACATGTTGTCATGGTACATGTTGCATGATAAAACAAATCAGGGACAAAAGAATACTGAATGGCTTTGAAAATTGTGTTTTTTTTTTTGTTTTTTTTTTGAAAACTTCAACATCCAAAAATGCAAGTATGAATACAATCATACCAATAAAATAACAATTTGGTTGGGTCCAACTATATGGAATGAATTGCAACTTTTTCTGTTTTCTGCAAAGCCCTTGTGCTTTTATTTAATCAAATCAAAAAGTCTGTAATCAAGAATTTAAAATGAAAATGACCAGAGAAATAATTGACAAAGAGGTGTTTTGAATCAATCAACAAGGCAGTACAATGTGCCTATTCTGTACTGTACTAAAAAACATTGCAAATGTTTACTTAGGCATAAAAAGTGTAAAGTTCAAGACCACAAGACATTTCATGAGAATGCAAAATCCCTAAGTACTAGCACCTGGTGTGGGCTAAACTAAGTGTAAAAGTCAGGGATTATGTGTTAAGAATAGGATTTTTGTAGGATTACATGACCTTTTTGAGGGGAAATTTCACAAAACACTGGTTTGCATTTGGGGGATTGACTTCCAAATACACCCTCTAAATTGGACACCATTTCAACAAAATCGGAAGCATTGGGATATTTTTGGCCAGATGACCTTGAACCTTAACCTTAGGGTAAGAAAATAGATTGTCACACATGTTCAATAATTGGAAATAGAGACCTTGTATAATTACAGCCTACAGTGGGATTTTGTGTATCAGGAGTATACATGTGTTGTTGCAATGCCATAACTCTGAAAAATAGTGAAACTTGAGGGTATCAATAGGAACTACCATTAAGCCACTGTACACTGTTAAAACTGATTCATTTGACATATATATTCAATGGGGTACTTTTTAAATCTAAGGTAAACAAAATTTATCCTTTAAATTTGGAATTGCTACGAGTAGGAGCGTTGTCATTGTACTTCTCTTGAGAAAAAGCGTGCCTGGATTGAAAATATTGTTTGCGTTACCATGGTGACAGCACAGAAACACTGTAATGTTTCAATGTGTATTGAGGGGTTAGTACACCTGTTAGTGAAAGGGCCCCACCTTTAAGTTCAGCCACACTGTATCTAGCATGTTGTAAAGCAGTGAAATCAATGTTTGGCACGTGAACATTTTTTATGTAACAAATCAAGAAGTGAAGCCATTTTGGAGACAGACTGTAAAGAGGTCTATCTGCAAGATGTGATTGTTAACAGTAGCTTAAACTGATCCATGAAAACTAAATGTCAATGAGCTGTCACATTCCAAAACTCACTTATTTGTTTCAATGACGAACCTACAGACCACAAGAGCCCCATTAAGGATATGAGATTTCCAGAGAGAAGCGCCCTCAATTTTTTTGAAACCAGGTTTGTTTTTTTTGCATCTTTGGACTGCTTGACCATTTTCTACAATGTTTTTTTAGATCACCTGAAGTAATAAGCCAAATATGCTTGTCTTTACCAGGGTAGAATTCGTAACGGGCCGCGTGAGTCCAAGTGACTCTCGCAATAATTTTTGAGCGAGTCCATAGTACTCACGCAAATGGATTCTTGCAGTAACACATTTGGCAGAGTCCAAATGTCTGATTTTCACCACAAATTGGTTTTGGTCAACATTCAAGATTTACTAGATTTAATAGCAAGGAGCAGAAAGGGAAATTATAAACAATGGAAAATTTATTATTAAAATGAACCAACAAAGTGAATCACCCTTCATATGTCAGACAAAGTTGGATTTCGCCATGTGTGGTCACATCCCCTCACGCCTAGTTTCATTTCAGATGGCACTTACTCGGTATTTTGATAAAATCTTATCACAGTTCTCCTACACACCAAACAATGCTCCAGACTCGTCAGTAAAAAAACTAAATTTTCTCTGAGATTGGCCTCCCACGTAATGTCAGAGGTCCTTTCGACCTGGTCGAGAAAAATTACTAAAAAAGATCCGAAAATCAACGACAAATATGACATTACGAAGGTGGCAAGCATTCAAGACGTAAGCACTGTACACGTGGGCAATGTCATACACGTGTGTTGTTTGACAGGAAGTGACAGAAGTAAACTTTACATTGGGATCCGGTTATTTATACCATTTTTTGGGCAGGTTGTATTTATCTCCTCAGGCATCAGGCATTTCTAACCAAAAAATTTGCACAATAACACACCGAAAATAGTTGAAAATTATTGTTATAGCAGAATATTACACCATGTACGCCGTAATATTACACTTTTATAAGATTATTAGGTTAAAATATTAGATGAATGCTGGGGAAAAGTTGGTGCTGCACCGTTTTGTTTGTGCATGAGGTTATCAACTGAAGGCTTATCTTGCAATAATTTATTTGATGAAAAAAAAAAGGAATGTTGTGGCGGTTGGTAAACCGATCATGATTCAACCTCATGGCCTACATGATCGTACCGTTGACTGTCATTACCACACCCGCATCGGTCATCGTATAATCATAACACTTTAAAATTGATTGAATAATATTGGAGCAGAGATGTCTTTCGGAAACACAAAAAAATCGCTGTTGTTTTCGTAAGTGCAGAGGTTTACTGAGTCTGTGGAGTGATTGTGAGTTAATTCATCAATTGTATACGATTGTCGATGTTTCCACGCGAGTCCACATGGGCTCGCGCTGTAGTAATTTACACGAGTCTCGGCGTGAGTCGACTCGCGTCAAATTTCTGACCACGCTTTCAGTACTAAGATGATGTGAAGTTGTAGTAATTTCTGTCGTGCACGACCTAAAAATTCAGCGTGGTTTCCTATAGGGACAAAGATAGCAGGCAAGTCCAAAAACAAGGTTTGCGGTTTCTTCGGGCTGTTTGTCCAATAAACCTTGAAACGTTCTCGGTTAGGTGGTCTTCAACCGTTTACAAGTTGCAACTTGAGGGAATTTATTATTTCCTAAAAAAATCTCCGTCACTAAAAATAAGTAGGCATTTCTAGGCCGGCACAAGACAATTTTTCCAGTGCAGCCTATGATAGGGTGCACAGTATGACTGCCCTTAACAGCTCCCTGACACCTGTGGTGAAGTGAAAACAGCCAGATATAAAGTGTCTTTACCCAACGGATGCAAACATGTTAGCCACAGTGGCGTTCTAACTTGCAACTTTAATTAAAGCAATAATGGCCATTTTTGGAAGAGTGCCCCAATTGTTCAAAATTTGAATTTTGGCCAGATTACGTGGGTAATGTCTTCTAGGAAACTCTATACGCGGACGGAAGGAATGATAAAAAATGCGGTAATTTTCATAAATCAGCGAGTTGTAATTGGGAATTGGGATCCAGATGGACTCAATGGCAGAGCTGGAAATGCAGTTTAGTCTTGTCCATGATTGTGAAAATAGTGCAACCTAGAGAAAATAACCTCTGACTTTACTTGCTCGTGACCAATTAAAACAAACTAATGGATGAGCGTAGAAACGGATCATGCGGCTATTTCCCGGATATTCACATTGGAAGGCGTTTCCAGCAGGGTTGAATTATTATCGGGATCGCCGATAAATAATTATTCTAATTACAAAATTCCTTCGTTTGGGACAACACGCCATTTTCGAGATTACCATTCAACAGGTACAGTTACTAGCAGTTACCAAATGCTGCAACCGTGTAAAATCTCAAATTCTTTGAAAATGGGGCGCTCTTCAAAAATGTAATATTGCTTTCTGAACAGCGTACTTGAATTTTCCACTGGACCACTAATGCTCCCATTTGTTTCTCTTAATATATGAAAGTTTATGTCACGCTGCCAACTTAACCTTCATCCTGCTGTTTTCTAGCCTATGTATTGGGAGATCGAGAGGTGAAGGGGAAAATACGCGAGAGAGGGAAAGAAGAAGAGACAAAATGGGAACATTGGGCATACCACGGTACCGTCTGCTTGCCCAGCCTTGTGATGCCGTGCATGTGTGTTCATTTGATGATGTTAGTTATGTTAGTAGTTAGAACCAAAGTTTTTAAATCCTGTTTTGTCCCCGTAAACTGAGGGTGGCCGGATTCACCGCACACCTCAGCAATTAATGCTGTGTGAGGATTTTTTGGAGCAAAAGATAATGACGGATGCCCTTCTGCCGTCAATCACAGTTATCGCGGTGGGCCGAGCTTTGGGCAACCAGCCCACCATGCAAGCAGCATGTGCTGGATGGCCACCCATTGGCTCTTCCAGGAGCTGACGGCTGGTAGGTAGATCTTCTGTTCAGTTATACCAGGGGGTGGTAACAAGCTACCCTCCTTATCAGACTTCCTTACAAATCCGATGGGGGGTGGTTAGCCGCCGACGACTCGGCCCTGGGAATGGTAATGTAGGGTTACCAGGATACCAGTAGAGGTCTCAAAGAAAAACTGACGGACAATAGATACATTTGGACTCTCTCACTCCGTGCAGTAGATTTGTAGTAGTACCGTATCGTGGGTTAGGGTTTTAAGTACTGCAATTGGAGGGTCTGCCTTTTAAAATGAGCAGGGGAGCGATAAAGAACTCTCCTGGAACTTTTAAGGGGCGCAATATAGAGGAGCGTAACCCCCCCCCCAAAAAAATGTCAAGGCAATCAAGAGGATATAAAGACATGTCTGTATCCTTTTGCAAGAAGACTAACTTCTCCTGCCAAAGCTCATTTTATGATATGATAATAACAAGACGAGTCCTAAAAAGGACAATCTTCTCAATTAGGCACCATTTGTGAAATGAAACAACAAATGAATTTGAAGAATGTAAATGAAGTACTAGGCAGGCATCAATCATAATGATCAAGCTTTATTGTGAACAAAGACTTCAGTTCATGTTACTTTTTGCTGATACATCTGGTAATTATTTTGATTAAGTAAAACGTCATTGCGTGGAAACACACCAACTGCAGGTTACCACTTCCATTTAAAGGGAACTTTTATCCAGTGCAAAGGCAAATCACTATGGTGTAGTATAAGATCGGTCATACATTGCTGTACAAAAGTTGTGCCTGTTTTACCACAAATGAAATATTAAGTCTGCTTATGAAATAGTTCCATGCTATCAGTGTTAAAAATATAATACAAACAAGTAATTCTGTACCACAATTGTATCTTATAACATTGGAAGTATTATTGAATCTTAAATTGGCTATATAGAAGTTCAGTTTACAGTTTAATGTCTAAGCAAAATGGCAATCTGACCAAACCAATCAGAAAAAACTACATAGACTTCCTATTTAGGTTAGGATCTAGTCTCATTGAGTGCACGCAGGGAATTGTCACTATCATAGTGGTGCAAGTAGGTTAGGTAATATCACGAGCCATGGCCATGCATGGAATATGAGACGCTTGAACTCAACAGCCAGTAGTTATCCGTAAAAGCTGAGAAATGTAAACAATGGGTGGGCTGTACACACAATAAGAACTGTGTACCACTGAATTGGGTTTTGGTCAATCGAGGATTAAATCTTCTTGCCTGGCAGAAGAAAAAAAAAATCCGTTAGGATTGCTTCCAACCCTATCCCCATACCATTTTCCTCACATGAGAGACCACAGCCACTTCCTGAATCTTTACCTCTGACATAAAAAATCACTGACAAATCCCTGCTAGTGTAATCCAATCTGAATCTGAATTTAATTTCTTTTGGAACCACAATTGGAATCCTTTGCCACACCATTTTTACTTAGAGTGTCAGATTAGCAAACATCTGAAGTTATTTAACAACTTCACACCCACAACCCACACATTCTTTGTAGGCCTATAATCCTTTTAAAACAATGACAGGGAAAATACCAAAGGAGGCAACTAGGGCTAAATGTGCTGCTGAAGAAGCACCTAATGTCAGCATTGCAATGTTTCTAGGACCTTTGACCATACCTAGTGAACGTGTTAAAGTATTAGCGCGGTTTGCTAATCGCGAAACGGGTCGAAAAAATCATCAAAATTCCATTTTTTTGTAGTTTTGTTGAGGCTGTCATGGATATTCGAACATAACCGGCTGCATGTGTTGGCTTGGACATCCATGGTATTAACGCCAAGGCAGTAACTCTTATCTTATTTCTGTAATTTCTAATACGTGCGTATTAAAATTCCAAACTTGTGATCAAAACGTCGTTTCCCTGTGAATGTCCCAGATTTTTTAGCATAATATGGTGCACCATGATTGATACAGAATTACCTCAAACACAACATTATTGGACTTTGTTTATTCTGTATGGTGTACACCACATCAGCGTGGTATTAGTGTGGATTTTGAGACCATCGCTGTATGTCTATTCGGGAGACGGTATGACTAACTCCGCAAATACTTCATTTTTTTCACTATTTTTTTGGTTGTTTGTTTCTACATTAAAGCAGTTTTATAATGGACGTGTCACACGTATCTCTCCCATTTATAAGTTTTAAAAACGCTTTTTTTCACATGTTTTCGATTCTTTCGCATTATCGCTGCTAATCCCTTAAAAAAAAGAAAAAAACTAAAAAATCAATAAAATAACAAAATTAATTTAATATTTTCAAAGAATGCCCTGTAATTAGTGTAATTGAATTGATAATATGTTTACCACCCCATATAGGACTGTGTTCAGTGGTTTTTTATAATGGAGTTTTTACCTGACCAACATTGTGATCATAGCTGTTTTTTGAGACTGAGGATGTTTTTTGAATTTTTCAAGAAATTCCTTTAATCAGCCAAACACGATCTTCACCCAATCGGGTTACATCTCCATGTCCTTGAGTTGGAGGTTCTTCTAATTTAAGTGATCCGCATTTTAATTTGAGACAAAAGCAGCAATTTATGATTTGATGAAGAGATGCCCTTAATCAGCCTACAGACTTGACCCCAATGTGTTTCCACCCTTATGGGTCTTGGGTCAGTTGTTCTTCAGACCTACTTTGGTGATCATAGCAATTAATTGAGGCAGAAAATGGATTTAGAGATTTCAAAGAATTGCCCCTTTAATCGACCTACACTTTGTCTTCCCCTCAATTGTGTACACCCTATAGCCTTGGGTTAATGGTTCTTCTGAAGGGAAATTTGTGACCATAGCAATGATTTGATGGCAGAAGAAGGAATTTATAGATTTTCAAAGAATGCCCTTTAATCGGCACACATGCATTGTCACAAAAATCTGTGTAACCATATATGACGCTTGGTCCGGTGGTTCTTCAGAACAAGTTAGGTTGAAATCGGCCCAAGATTTCGTGTAGGAGGAAAAAAATTTTTTGTAGGAGAAAACATTTTAAGGAGCGTTTGGAAAAGAAGAAGAAGGAGGAAGGAAAGAAAGAAGAACGCCTAGGAGCACAATATGTCAGATGTGCTACGCACGTGACATAATAATAAAACTATGGTACACTTATTGTTGTAGAGACCCATGGTGGTCTAATTCTCTTGTTTCCATGGAAATAAAGTCTCAATACAAAAAACATTGTTTAGCTATGTCAGTGAAAGTGAATGATTGCAGTTAAAATGCTGAAATGAAAAGTAATTCCCTTGTGAAAAATTTTATCTTTGGGATTTCATGTCAAGAAAAGTGTGTCAGAAAAGGTGGTGACATTATGGAAACATGGGGGTGGTTTGGGCAATCGGCCGAAAAAATACAGAGTTCACAAATGCACGTGTCATTACCATCAGGGTTGTGAATGGGGTCAAGGTCACTTGAGGTCAGGATGTTGCATAGGTTACCAGACATAGAAATTAGGGTTTGGGTTGCTGGTCAAGCCATGGGAAATGGCTACTACACTTTTTTCGGTCTCGAGTTGGAGGTGACGTCATGAGCGACTTTGCATTCGCTCTGGCCTTTTTGGATTGCACGCTTTTTTCGCATTGCGTAAAATGCATGCAATTCCAGGTCGACGTGTGTGCGTGTATTCTGTGCAAAGCCTAAACACGCGCATGACGTCACCCCAAACTGGAGATCGAACAGAGTTAGTTGGCTGACTGTTGGTAAATATCTTAGCCTTAAAATAAATTAACAGCATTTTGGGAAACAGCAAGGCCAATGGACAGTACATGCCACTTCATTTCCTCGGTTGGTAAATGTTGGAATTAGCTGTATACTAAAAAGCAAATGATAAAAAGAAAAAAAGGAGAATCAAAGTGAAAAAAAAAAAGAAAAACAGTAACCACCTACAATTGCAAGAAGTGAATTGGCAAACAGTGGGCTTGTAGTCCGTAAGGTGCACAAGAGATTCGAGGCACCCAAATATTGTGTTCATTATTGTTAATGTCATACAGATTAGACACTCAAAAAAAATTCTTACCTTGTATAGGGTTAAAGAAATGTCTTAAAAGAGAAAAAAAAAATGTGGATTTGATTTGATTATTTTAAAGAGACATAGGCTGAATTGCTCCTTCACCAATTTTGAACCAAAAGAAGAAACCATATCTCAGCTTAATCTTTCAGATGGAGTTATTTTGATGAAAGCTGTACATCAGGCAAAAATGGTACTTTCGATTTTTTTTAGGGGACACCTGATAGTGAAACTCTTGTTGCACCTTTCATTACCCATTGAGCAATAAGTTAAGAGTATATAGTTTCATTCCATTTCATAAAATAACTAATAATGTTATGTAATTTGTGTGAACCTGGGAAAAATCTGATCTGACCCTTTCTCACCTTCAAGGAAATCTATGATAAAGTTTTGTATTTATTCTTTGATAACTGAGAGAACATTTTGCTGAGAACCTTGGACTGCCTTGTATCACATGGCAATTCCTGACCACCTCTGTGAGTGTAATTTGACCCCAACCAATACCCCTGCAAATGTTGGCATATATGCAATTTGAGTTAATACTCCCACTTAATATTGCATCGCTGACTTGAGCACTACTGGCATTCTCAATCTGTTTTAAGTCCGCTCTCACTGTAGGGTATAGTGCTATGCCAATATGTGGCTTAATGTACCAATGGTTTGCGGAGCAATATAAATTCCACCTTTTCTTCTTTGGGAATCTTTGCCATTTTCTTTTTGTTTGTTCTCAAAGAGTTGATTTTGAATTGGAGCACCAGACACAATGCTGACTCGTGTAACTAATTACGATGAGTGACCAATATGTGCAGGCAGAACAGAGAATTGTAGCTCGCCATATATCAATCTGTTGCCAGTGGGTAACAACTAACTCCACCTTTCTCTCCATTTTTCTCCAGTACTGTTATATAAATGGCCACTGCAGGTGTCCAAGAGCTGCTAGTCTGTGGACTGAGTGAGCCTGACAGAAACCTTCTGCACCAATTTGGCCAGATCGAGGACACATACACAGCAATGTTTTTTAGACGTAGTTAGTCTTCCTGTATATCGGAACTACAGTATAACATCAAGAGAACTCGGCCTCAACGCATCCTGAGACTGACTCCAACACTGTTCCTGTACTTGTTAAGACACATGACGACGGTCAGGGATTACGGTGCTTGTCGACGATGCTTCGGGCATCCAACAGAATGATTATGAGAACACAGGTATTTGATACCACGATTGGTTACAACGGAGGAAACGAGGTGGAACTGATTGAAACAAACCAGAGATGTCCGGAGGATTCTGTTCTGGTTGAGGAAGCTCAGACTCAAGTTTAACTAGGACCACAGGACTTACTGAAATCAGCAGGGGGGTCACTCAATAAGCAGGAATTACTTGAGGCAACTTAAGGGTATTTGTTTTTAGCACATGATGCATCACTGGTATCTAACCACCAAGAAGATGGTGATGATGTTGGCATGGGGGGTGCTGAATATACCCGTACGTATTGCAATTGTACATACCGTGTTGTTCTAATAACGCTATGTCTAATACGCCCCCTTAAGATTTTTGGATTAAACAATTCAAGAAATTGGGTTAAGCTTCCCTAAATCGCATGATTTAATGGCCGGGACTTGTCGTTAATCCGTTTTCCATAATCGCGGTTTGCACAGTTGTAATAGTTTACCCTGATTTTTGACTTTCCATTTGACTGTAATAAACGCCCTCCCTTTGAAAAAAAACCGGTTATTAGGAAACAATTCGGTATATAATTATGTGTGGGGTTGATCTAAAGACACGAAGGGATTTCAAAAAATTATTAGCAGGGTCTTGGCCAGAATCTACATGAAAAGATTAGCTACTGAACCTTTGGGTTTTAGAAACCCTGCCCCTCCTGATTACAATCTGTTAATATGTTAATGTTGTTTGGAAAATGCCTTCGCCAATTTGTTAATCAACACTTTCATTGGATCCCAAAATGCCCATTTTAGTTTGCACATTAATCTTCTATATTATAATAGGCCATGGTGTGTCTGTATGTATGGCCTGTCTCACCCTTTCCTCAGGGGCCGGTGGGGGGTCGTAAGGGCCGAAAAATTGATGTGCGTGGGTGTAGCTTGGGCCGGCCAGATCAGTGTTCGATGGTTAGGGCCCCATGAAGCCAGGTGGTAATCGCGGGAAAAAAAAAACGGTTTTCAAAACAAGTAGTGCTTTAAAAAAATCCTATGTCTAGTTATATATTACGATATAGCCCATATAATTCTGCACAAATTTCGGTAAACAATAGACAACCTAATTCTTAGGCTTATAGGCCATATCTTAGCTTGTAGTCTGATAATAGGAAAGAAGGCAGCCAAAAGATTTTGCAGATAGATGAGAAAAAAGAGTTCCTTATAAACTGGCAGCAGAGTATTTTGATTTTGATCAATTGCAACAGGCGATCAATGAAAAATTATCTCGAGGGTGTAGGGCAAAAGGACCCATCTGCAATAGCTGACAGGTGTTAAGATTTGGGGAGTTTAAAAACTTAATAAGAACACAAATGACAAATGCAAGCTATTGCAGAGGGGCCTTCGTGCACTAAACCCTCAATCTGAAAAATACATGTGGTGTTGTAAATAGCATGTAGTATGGAGTCTGCTGGGGACACCTGCTGCATATGGTTTCAGGAAGGTGGTTTACAAGTTCCTACAAGGGTAAACTGATTAAACTTCCTAATGTGTTGCAATAGGGACTTTGGACTCAATTATTCCTTTGGTAACCATGACATTTAAAAAATGGTTTTGATCTTATCCATGCAGTACTTTATTGCCACTTGAGATATTTGAAAAATAGTAAAAGTGTGTGTTCTGATTTTGGCTAGTTTGTGTGGTACTCGGAACACAAGCCTGACCCAATATACCATTGCCAACCACAAATATTTTACGTCTAACATTTGTGTGGTTTTTAAGTACATGTAGTGCTTCGTCAACTTCAATGGTGATAATAATAATATGGTTTATTATAAAAGAAAGCAGTTTTTCCCCTTCTATCTCTGGAATGACTTGTATGTGGAGGTTGAAATTTCAGGTTGATAATGAGAAAAATAGTACTTTTCATATGATATTAGAATCACCACTACTTCCAGGTAAAATGGGATAGCCTGATCCTGGCACACAACTTCTTAAAGGTGCAACGAGAGATTTCACAGATCCGACGTCCCTAAAAAAAAATCAAAAGTACTGATTTTTTTCCTGATGTAAAGTTTTCCATCAAAAATATCCCCATCTGAAAGGATTAAGATGAGAAATGTTTCTTTGGTACAAAAAATGTGAAATTTATAATTTTTTATAGGAGCAAATATGAAATTCATCCTATGCTTTTTATTGAAATATAGGCAATCAAAATCGCTATTTTCTTCCTTTTAAGACATTTCTGTAACCAAATACAAGGTAAGAAATCTATTGAGTGTCTAATCTATATGAAATTACTATTATGACACAATATTTGGGTGCCTCAAAATCTCTTGTTGCACCTTTAAGGTCGAAATTTGCAAATAATGAAAGATATAAAATGCCCAGATTAAAAAAAAACCAAAAACTTAAAAATAAATAAATGACCTCATGGGGTAGGACATGCCAACCTAACACTAACAGCGAAATCAAAACGGCATCAACATCCGGTGTAGCCCGAGTGCTAGTCTTTTTCAAAGACTTAACGGTAGGAGGGCGCTCTTACTTGAATAAAGGCTAGGTCTGGTCATGAATATTTAAATCTAAATGACCGTTATTGGAAATTACACTATTTTGCAGCAAGGTTAATCCACCAACCCGATGGATTTTGAAGTCAATAATTTATTCCAAAATTATCATGATATTACTAAGATGTATTGAACTAAGGTTTAAGAGATTTTGTTATGTAACTGAGACAGAGATTGCCATAATAAATGCACGCAGCAGTTCCCGTTTGGAAATCCCCAATGCTCAAATTGAGCAGGTCGTGTCCTACCCCCCTGGAATGACCTTATAATAAACAAATGACCTTTCTTTCGTAGCATATTTCTTCAAATATCTCAGAAATTAAGTGTCGCATGGAATGTATGACACTATTATTATGTTTGCGTGTACTTCTGGTTACCAAAGAAGAAATATAAAAAAACAATATTCTAGTTTGTCATGAGAGGTTCACCTGTCCTCCTAGGGTTTGAAGGACAATCATCCAGTGGGAAAAGAGAAAATAGTGCCTTGCTTTCTATGGTTCTGAAATGACTGAATATGAGATATAATTAGCCAATTATAAATGCTGTATGAAAGCAGGATTTGAAAAGTAGGATTCCCAGAATACACATGACTGGTTAATGGATAATGGGCATAATATCATGCATCTTACTGAACTTTGCCCTCTGTAGATAGGATATTTAGCTCAGTTAATAACATTTGGAAGCACCTGTATGTCCATTGAGCGGGACACGTAGGTATGTGTAGAGCCTGACGATACCTGCCTACAAAATACCTCTACTATTTTATTGATGGAGAGCATTATTCCAGGAGTGTGGTAATCATAACACAGTGGTATATGAACTTTGGAAAGTGATAGCCCTAAAGTTCCTTCGATGACAATTGTACTACAAGAAATTGTATAATGGGGTCAAAACTAGGTTAGCATTGCTCAATCGCTACTGGTATTATTGGCCAGAACTGGCTGGGTCTTGCCTTGGACTGGTATAGTCGTAGAGAAATTTTTCTTCCAAAATTTCATAATTGTGCATTTTTTTGTGACCATATTCGAGTCTGTGTGAAAAGTGCATTGAAGTGTCAAACAAGCTAGTCGAAGTCAAGTGGTTTTAAAGATGGCTTCCAAAAATGGTCCACAGGTAATGCTCAATTGGGGGTAAAACCATATTTGGCACTGGATGGAAATTGAAATTGGACCCAAAATCCAAAACCTGTTTCAAAAACAAACTGTGCAAATTATGACCAACATCAAAATGATGTTTATCCTTTACCAAACCATCAGAAAGAAAATGTGGCTGACCATTCATGGTCTGGAACATTATTTTCAAATAAGGGTATGAAGTTATTGAAACATTAAATTCACATTGAAATGGTAATAGTTTAAAGGTACTAATCAGTGATTTGATAAAATCAGGAAATCAAAAAAATAAGTAATACGTCTATTGCGGAGGGGGAGGGAAAAAACTTACCTAATGATTGCAAAATATACTAGTGAACTTTTACGAAAGAAGGATGCCGAAATATCCGAAAGTAATTTAATATATAATTACAACCGTAAGTTGACATACCGCCATCCCCACCATCAGATACCACACATGCCAGACACTACCCTAACTCATCCTCCTTTCTCTCCGGACGTCAAACAGATAGGTCATTGCTTAAATTTATCTCTCTTTGACGGAGTTTTCTATGCCGTCTGCTATAACTGTTAGTTTTAGCAATGTATCTCCAATTAAATTCTTTACTACTACTTAGGTTGGATGGTCTTTGACCATTATTTATTAATTCTAGGCTTTCAAGCCGCCCAAATCAGTAATAGTTATTTGTTATCGTCGCGATTGCGGCATTGTGTTTAGCTATACTATTAGTCCACGTATACTCCGTACTTATGTGGCTTTCTTCTTGATTTCTATTTACAGTTTTATTCAATACTACTAGACAGCGTGCTTATTTATTCACCCAGCCTTGTAGTGCTATTTAGACGATCCATTATCCTTTGTCTTCCCGTATCGGTTGATTAGTTAAGGGCATAATGGCCTGGTCAGATTTTCCTGCTTATTAGTCAAAATCGACCCCCGCGTAAAATCATCAAGGTCGCCGCGAGGGGAAAATCTAAAAGATCAGAAGGTGACTCGGGTCAGAGCTTCGGGTTGTGTTCAGTAGTTAGTGATGAAGAGAGAGCGCGCCTTTGAGCCTTGATTATGGTGAGCTCTATACCTAAAGAACCGAGCAAGAGAAATCCTAGTATTAGTAAGCTCGGCTAAGATCCGGCTAGAGACGAGTAGCAGGAATAAAAGGGAATTGACACACAAAGAGGGGTGCCGAATTCTTCGGAATACGGGCACGAGTTGTCTGTGATAAAAATCGAAAGACAAAGAACAAAAAGGCCGTGTGACGGACGGCGTCCCGAGGGTTCGACCCGAAGGCGCTGTTAATAAAACGATTGACAGATGAGAACAATAACAAGGGCCTTGTGTCGGATGGTGGTCTGGCGATCGGAATACCGAAGACACAGATAATGAATCAGAGACCGAACAAGCATGTAACCGAACGAAGGTCTCGTACCAGATATCAGTCTAATTACAAATCCGATAATTACCGAAACAACCTCTCTAACGAGTTTTATTTCTTGAACAAATCCGATAATTCACAACCCGCTCTCTAACAAGTTTATTTCTCGATCAAATCGATATAAATACAGAACACAGCTCTATTACGAGTCTATTCTCGAACAAATCCTAGTTACCGAGCACACAAACCTTCTAACGGTTTATTTCGCGGACCAAACCGATTATTACCGAACACAACTTCTCTAACGATTCTTTTTCTCTTTGACATTCCCAGAATACCAAAACAAAAACTTCTCTAACGAGTCTGTTTCTCGATTAGTACTTCGGGTCGGCTGAGGCCGAGGCCGTATCGGTTATCCGGGCTAGTGGGCAGTCAACGAGCTTATACAATCTCAGCCACCAGTCAGAAGCTTTCATTCACCAAGTAGTTAGAAAATACACCTGGTTGTTGGATATGATATATGATAACCAAAAGCAACAAGGTCAGTTCAGTTCAATGTTTATGTACAGAACCCGCTGAACTGTGTCCTGTGCGTGAGGATAAGCATATTGTAACTCATAGTGAGTTATTCAGGTCGGTTCAGTTGACCCCGATACCAGATCCATACGATTCGATTTGTACCTCCTTTTATACACGATTAAGCTAGTAACTCGGGACAATAGCGCGACTCGCTTGTTCTATAGGTTCCGGCGGCCCCCTTGATTTCAAAACCCAGTGTTAGTAGCCGAGCACTTTTGCGTCCTACTAAATGGAATCCCTTTCAATTTCTTGACTGGTAATAGTTTAATCAATAAGCCTCGCGTTCCTTTCAAGGCTTGTCGGGAATGCAAAGAGCTCACAGCCGGGTGGAAGCGAAGCCGGTTGCTTCTCGTCTTAGGTCGGGTTCCTTATCATCTTCTCATCCCTTTTCTGCCCCCTTCTTCAACTTCGGTTCGTGATTTTTCGGATTCCTTCGGGGTGTTGCTGTTGATCCCATCTTGCAAATTCCGCAGCTCGGCCTAGAGGGTGGTATGTGCGTATGTTCGCGATTCTTAGGAGGAAGCCTTTCTCTATGGCAATCTTGCGCTGAGTCAATTCCTCTAAAATGCCCATTCTGCATGCCAAAGTGACAATGGCGGTGCTTGTGGCATAAGTTGTAGGATCTGGCTAGAAAGTCTAAGTTACCAGTTACCTTGTCATCACATTTTCTTACTTGATTATATTCCTATAAACTTATAACTGATTTCTATTAAGTTTCATTCCTGTTACAATGTGTATATATGCAGGGCATCCTTGGAAATCAGTGCTCTTGTCACTGAAGGGGCTACCCTGCCGAAAGATAGTTTAAATAAAATAAATATTGTGAAATCCATTTTTATTTGTACTGCCAATTTCTATATATTGATTCTTTTGTGTGATGATGTGATGAAAAAAATTGATTTGAAAGGAATTGGATAAATAAAGTCACCCCTGTCCATTCGCGTTAATCAGTCTGTACACGATAATCTTCGAGTTCCAGAAGGGGATTAATCAAATTTCAGGCCTCCTTCATTAGAATCGGATGTTCGGAATTTTTCAAATAAGATTAAACCCGAAAACAGATGGAATTTTTGCCTCACTGGAGAGGAGTTGTTCAAACTAGACTTTTGCTTGGACAATGTACCGTCCAATCCTTTAACTGCCAGTAATGGTGCTCTTTAGATTTCCCTCTCCCCCCTTCAGGCCAACTCTACTCATGAGGAAATTGGAGAGCTAGCGATCCGGATTAGCGATTCAGACACTGCGTGTTAGCGGCTTGATGTAGCAGGCTTCAATTGAAGCAAGCGTCTATGGTCTGTCCACGATAGGGGCCCTCAAAGGGGAAATTTGTAGACGATCTTCAATCTCATTATTCCAAATTGGATTATAATAGTGAGTCCGTTTTTAAGAGGAATGTTCCTCGTCTCTTAGAAGCGGGGCTAAGAAAAGTTCTGAATAAGACTGTCGGCAAAAAATCTCAGCCTCGTCCCCTTCCTTGTCGTACGGGGGGGGGGGGGGGGGGGGGGGGGGGGGGGGGGGGGGGTAGGTAAAGCCAGCAGTTGCTAGTCCTCGGCCCTCCATAGTTCGGCAAGGGTCGTCAGGACCACTTCGGGTGTGGGTCAGTTTTCGGAACTAAAAACGGGCACCTTTTTGTCTTGTGAGGACTACGAAAAAAGGGTGGGGTACCCGATCGAAAAAAAAAAAAAATGGAAGCCGGGTGTTCGGCCATCTTCTAGATAATCAATCTAATCTCTCTATGATATATTAAAACCCAAACGATTTCGCTGCGAAACTTAGCCACGGTTCTCAAATCGACCGATCCAACACTGTTTGGGAACAATGGTGAACAAGGGCAATCGATTCAAGTGACTCTCTTTAAGCAAACATTAGTTTCAGCTTTATTCGTTATAGTTATGGGAGCCCGGACTATGGACCCCCACCGGAAATCTATTGCTTTCACAGCCGGACACTCGTCGGAAGTTTCGAATCAAAATGGACTTTCGAATACGGGGTACTGGAATTGCCAGCTCGATACTCGAAATTTCCGGAAATCCACGATAACAGGCAGGTTGTAAATCTTAATGACGTGTTCCCTATGTTTGCTATGAAGACACATTGCGCAGATTCATGTGATACTTCATCCATGAATTCACCATATTTATAGTCAATTCCTTGCAACCATCTAAATTCCCTAATAAAGTAGTATTATGGATTAGTCTCACAAGAAGCCTGGGTCTATTTTAATTGGGTTTTTTAGGATTGAACACAAAAAATATGCTTTTTACATCTACGCCACGAGCGTTGGAAACATGTCGGTTGTTACGTGGACGCTACAGTGAAAGCACAATACACGTCTCTCTTCAGATTGAACTTCACAAAATAAAAAACGCTTGTGGACAAATCAACTGATCAGGACAAATTAAATTCGTACATCTTCCTGCTGATTATGTTTAATGATCGGTCACAATCAGTAAATATTATCATTGGAATTTCTTAGCAGCAGACTCTTGAAATCTTTAGTTTTCTTTTTTGGCACATAAATAATGATGAGCATGATATGATATCGCAGACAATTCGGAATCCAGCTCCACTAACGTGAAACAATTGCAATTTAGGAATAGTTGTAAAGAGGTGGTAACTGCAGCTGTGAAAATGTCGGCTTTGACACAAACGTTACGAAATACGGTTTTCGTTTTGGAAAATATATGAATCGTGTACAGATAGACGGGAGAAAGTTGGCTACTAAATCAACGGTTTGTCATTTTGGTATTTTAGGTGAAAGGAAAGAAAGAAAATTGTTAGGTAGTCGATCTAAAATACACAGCGCAATACAGTGTGTTAGAAATTTTTCCCCCTAGGGTTTGTACAGTTTGCGCAGCAGAAGAAGAGGTTTTCTCGGTTTACGGACCGCCATTTTCTTGGCATTCTGCGCACGGAAATGATTTTTCAGACTGGGATAATTACACTTTGCGATTGGTTTAAACGTATTTATGGAAATTTCGGCGATGATAGTTTATTTATGGCTAACGTGATGAAACGGCGGTAGTTTATGAATGGAAAGCCCATCATTTGTACCTTCACCCCGAGGTGTTCCGCTACAATTAGTTATGTAGCACATTTTAAACAAAAAATTAAAGTGTATTGGTGTGGCAGTGCAAAATATACATTTGATTCATAATTGGAAGGGTTTCCGAAATTGTTTGTGTCAAGTTGAATTTCTGCAATTTGCCACTGTTTGAACCAGTTGATCAGAGTAATCCAATGAGTCATACTGGTATGTCACATGTGCCGCCTTCTTTCCCAAGTAATTTTTGAAACATACCAAAATTCGAGTCACGGGTACCCGCTTCGAAAAAATAGTGCCGGTACCCTGGAGCGCGGACCTCCCCGAATTTGCCCCCTCCAGATGGGCCTCACCATAGACTCACTCAAGACCACTTCCATATTCCCACCAACAAATGGTTGCGGTTCACGATAAACAATCAAGCGTCTGCCTTCCGGTGCTTGCCATCGGGCTGTCAAAGCTCCCAGAGTTTTCACCCGAATGTAAACTCGGTCGTCACGGGATGATACGATTCACATGCTACTTCGACGTTTTGACTAATCACCGCTCGGAATCTAACGTACAATCGCCCCTAACAAATTTTGTATTGAAACAGTAGCGGCCTAGGTTCTAGTAAATAAGACAAAGTCTATAATATACATAATGCGCTCCGCCCTTAGGAAGAAGTATGACTAATTATAGGCCTCCTGTGAGGAGGAAAATTTTGGCCCCCATGAGGACGCCTTCTGTGCTAGAGTCTTTGAACAAGCACCCCTTTTAACCCTTGCAGTCAGCTTCCGTGACGCTACCCTTAGGACTATTTCCTCTTAGCGATCGCTTCAGGGTCGTAGCTGTTCGGAGTTACATGCCTTAGGATTAGGAATGTTCAGTTTTCGGCAAGAGAGGCGTTACTTTGTATTCGCCCAAAGTTTTGGCCCAAAACCCCCCCCCCCGTGAGGGAGTTCATTTAAAGCATATCCATTGTTTCTTCCATCTTTATCAGGACTCTATCAGGTCCTAAAGATTAAGGTGTCCGGGAGGCGATCAGGTGTACGTTAGTAACAGCTACTGCTGCAGCGAAAATTTGAGAAACCTCGTTTCACCTCATCAAGCCATACACAGCACGGATAAATCAACAATCTCAGGCTGGATAGTAGTAATGATTTGAGAGCTAAAGCGTTGTGATCAGTGTAGGCCTCAGCTCACTCAACCCGCAAGGGTGCCACTTCATGGGCATTCTCTAACAGTCCCTATCCAGGATTCTTGTCAACATCTGTTAGTACCTGAAATCCGACCACATGTTCATCAAGACATATTTGCAGGACATGTTCAGACTGCTCTATCGGAGATTTGCTACGGCCATTCTGTACTCCTGACTTGTACGGGAAGTGTGTAGATAGAATGTGTAGTTTGTGATAGTTTGGACATAAGGCTATTCGGATTTGTTATGTTGTTTATCAGTCCTAAGTGGACTATTCTTGGGTGGTCCGTTTATGTCCAGGGGCGTATGACATTCCGCTTTCAGTAACCATTGTTTGATGCACCTCCTCCTCGGGTTCGGTGCTACTCGCGTGCAATAAGTATATTTGCACATTAGGTAAGTATTTTCCCCTCCGCACTAGACATTAAATGCATGTGGCAAATATGTCTAGAAGGAGGGGGAAATACTTACCTAATGTGCAACCCGACCCTCCCCTCCCCCTGAGCAAACCACTGTTCTCGGTTGCGTTCGGGAGAAAAGAGGATGAGTAGGGTAGTGTTGGGCAATGTGTGGTACTGATGGTGGGGGGATGGCGGTATGTCATACTTACGGTGGTTAAAATTTATATTAAATTTACTTTCGGGATATTCGGCTCTTTCGGAGAAAGTCCACTAAGTATATTTGCATATTAGGTAGTATTTTTCCCCTCCTTCTAGACATATTTGCACGAGGCCATTGTAATGTTTGCATGTTTGGATAAATATAGGTAGCCTAACATTCAGTTGGAAAAAAAAATTGTATTGGGACATGCTACGACTTTACCCTTCACTTTTAAGTCATTGTCGCAAATTTTGACTCTTTAGGGTGAATCATGATAGTGTCTTTAAAGGCACTATCAGGGATCCAACCAAAAGTAACAAAATATTGAAATTTGCAGCAGTAGCTTAAAAGTGAAGGAACGCTGCAGAACTCTCATTGCATATTTATTTTAAAATTAGATTGACAAAAAGAACGAAAACAGCAGTGTCAAAAGATATGAATCCCCATTCAATTACATGTTACAATAAGTGTCCATACGGCCAGTAATGACTAAAAGATTTGATTTTATCCTCATTATGTTGCTTTCGATCGTATCATCATAGGTTAGTCAGGGATTACTCCATTGTTACCGACATGCAAAAAACTGATAATTTTTAATTTTAAAAAAAAAATCGGCTGATAGTACCTTCAAAATGAAAAAAAATATTGCAGTTAGGCTATTAAATAAAGGACATTTCATATGAGGACATGCTCTAATCGGGACATTGTGCCTCCAGTAGGATTTGATAGAGGGATAGAACTAACCATTTGTGGATCATATTTTTCAGAGTCAGCGTAAGGTTGGTGTTAGTAAACTCAAGGTGCGCTTCATTGATCGTAGCACCTCTTGCTTTGTTTGTGATCCATTAGAGATCCTTAGGAAATTTTATTTCTAAAAGTTCAGTTGATTTTGATCTTGTGAGGCAAATGTTTATAATGGTTATGTAGGCCAATGTGCAGTAATTTCTGTCTGTTAAGGGATGCACCATTCGAAATAGCCAGGAGGGCATTAGGTCGTTTTTGTGAAAAAAAATCTGCCCACTAGTGACAAGGAAAAATAATTTGCCCCACTGAGTAAAAAAAAAAAATCCCCAACCCCAATTATATATATGAAAATAGAAGAATAAAAGAAAAGAAAAAGGACCCCCCCCCCCCCAAAAAAAATTTCCAAACCCCCACTAAATTGGCCAGTTACCCTTGAAATCTAATGATTGTACCCTAAGGTAAAGACCAGAAAATACAAAAATGCCTATTTTTGCAGGAGAGACGAGCGAATTAATTATGCACACATGATAACTAATTAGGGTGTAAGTTAGGGAGACTGAGGCTGTGATGTGGAATGTTCCATTAAAAGTTATAGATTAAAGCTCCACAGAAAATAATATATAGAGTAACATAATGAGATGATTTACATTCTTAGATTCTGTTCCTTTATTGTAGGCCAGAAACTCATGCATGCCTTTTGCGTTTAAGGTTTCAAAAACAACAACTCAATGCCACCCACTGACTAACCTAACAATAAACTATCAGATTGATGTGATGAACAGAGATTTGTTTTTTTCGGGGGAATTTTACCCTCCCATATGCACCTTAGGACCTTCCAATTTACCCCCCATTAACCTTGTATTCAGCCCCCTACACAATTGAGTGAGTGGATGGGTGCAGTGCTGTAAACAAGTCTAAAATAGAGAGCAGTCGTGTTTAGTTTCACTGATGAAATCTGAGGAGCTCAACTCGTGCAACAAATTTAGGGGTGTACAAACGTACTGATACTAAGAAAAATGAATACTGAACGTTAATGAGCATCCTGTGATAGTCACCTTAAATTTCATTCAAAACATTTACCTTAGTTTAAAACCTAATTCTTGAACAAAAATTATGCCCCAAATTTGACTTATAACATGTATTGGTTGGGGTTGTTATTTTTCCTTTGGCAATTGCAAGGATATAGGTTGACACTTGTTGGACCTGTTAATTTCCCTGGTGAATCTTGGAGAATACCAAATAAGTACTGTGAGAATAAGTAGAACAACTTGGTCTGTGGCCTTGTAATTCCACTTAAAATAACAGTATCTCTCTCCCTGGAAGCCCTGTGATATGAGGCAATTACACACAGGGAACAGGACTGGTCTAAAAAAACAACACCATTATTTTCCTTAAACAGATTATAATAAGTAACATATTGGTGAGTTATTAAAGAGATTGTGAAATATAATTTTGTGTGTTACAATTAGAAATAGTTACTAAACTTAAAGAGAGCTACACCAAATGCCCAATTCCAAAAATTGAGATGAATCAGTTTTTCCGTTTTGATGAGAAACATACATAGTATATAGTCCCAGTGGATACTGTGTATGTGTATAAACAAAAATTCTGGATCCGGAAATTTTAAAACAAAATGTGATTTTCCAAATGAAGGACATGTCAGGACATTTGTCGGAATAATCTGGATTTTTTTACGCAAGGCATACTCCAAGGACCATGAAAACCATCTGGTACGTCTTATTTAGGGAATATTTCATTATATATGTTGCTGATAGATTTTGCCAATAAATTGCTTTGCTGTAAACTAATTCACCATAGCCATAGCAAAGCATTCTGGCCAGTGCTTGTATTAGTATTGTGGCAAGCATTATGTCAGCAAAACACACAATTGTCAGACAAAATTGAGGGGTGTCTCCTCGGGAAATCTCTGAGGTCAGCCTTAAATGGTAAAATACAACAAAGTAACAAGAGCATAGGCGGTAAATCCCAGAGGGGATGGGGATCTCCATATTTTGGATGGGGGGGTCCATATGATCCATTCCTCCATTGTTGAAGCGCATGATGCCTTTTTTTTTACCAAAAAACCTATTATTTTACCATATAGTTTTAAAAACGGTTAAGGTTTCCATGCACTTTTCATGTGGAGTTGTCCAATTTGAATTTTTTTTAACAATTTTAGATTCTTCAATGGTAACTTTTAAGTGCATGCACATACTAAAATTCCTAGGTCTAAAGTTAGGACTCCCTTTCAGAAACCAGCATAGATCTTCTGCACTCCCATTGTGCATGGATAGAGGGCAGTACATGGACACCCCCTCAGATACAACTTTCCCACATAGGATTTTTCCATGAAAATTTGGCACAAATAATAACTACCCAAAGACATGGTTATACTGAAAGAAAATTTGAAAAGATTGACAGTCCGAAATTAGAGGCGAAACATTAATTTCCATGCTTGCAAAAAGCGACCATTTTGTTTTTGTTTCTTCTGACACATTGTTGCACATAAAATTTTAATATTTAATATTTAAACAAATGATAAGAACCAAAGAGTAGGATTTATACATGAGATTCTAAAGAGACCTTTTTCCAAAAGCCATCTGTTAAAAAAATAATGTGCCAAAAAGATTGTTGCATTTTTAAAACAGGGTAAAACACAAAATCTGGTGCCACATGGAGCCCCTTATGCACTTAATGATTAAAGGTGCATTTTGTGGTCCTAGCGTTCTTCTTTTATTTATGTTTCACTAGATATTCCAAGAAAGGTTAGTTCTTAAATTCAGTCGATTCTGACAGCGCGTCAGAAATTACCAAAATTACAAATTTCTTCCAGAGTAGAGGAATGTGCAAGTAAGATTAGGCAACCATATACCATGTATATACTTTTAGGCCAACGTTCAGATATATAAAATCTCAACTTGGTGAGGTAAGTTGGGGATTGAGGCTGTGATCAAGAAATGCCCCTTCTTTAATGTTTTTAAAAATATATAGGTTGTTACAATGGTATCTTTTCCCTTTTTTTTTTAGTTTCCAGTCACCTTAGCATCAAAAGAAGAGATAGTCACCCAATGAAGATATCCTCAATTCAGTCCACAAACCAAAACAAACTCAGCATCACAACCTATCGTGGCCTAACTGCCAATCAAGGTCACTCTTCAGGATCCGTCCAATCAGCGAGTAACGGTAGGACGTACACAGCGCTCGATACACCAGCCAGGCTAATCAGACTCTCAGCTTAGACAGGCCAATTACGGCGACTGCCATGATGACGGCAAGCGACAAAGCAGTCCCGTACTAGCGCACTGAGTTGATGATGGTCTCTGTGGTAAGTGGATGGCGTGCTACCAGCGAATTTGTGCGGTTGGAAGATCTTGTTAGCCATGTCAAGAAGAGGCATATACGAGGAGCAAGATGGGAGTATTGTTGTCGAGGGGAAGGTGTCAGCGTAAAGGAAAGGGCTTTAAGCAAGGTGTTTAAAAATAGGATACAGGCTGGAAAGAATGTGGAAATCACCTAAAAAGACAGGCAAATAAAAGTTCAATTTAAATTTAACAGATTCTTTTCATGTTGATTTTGTGTCGCCTGCCCTAAGGCAGGAAGACACATAGGATCACTTTGTCCACTGTTGTTGTGGTTGTTGATGTCTGTTGTTGTTGTGTTGTTGATGCTGTTGTGGTGTTGATGTCTGTTGTTGTGAAAAAGGGTTAACACTTTGCGTGTTAATATCCTCCTCATACTTGAGGATTTTATAAAACCAAACTTGGGTCAAAGGTGCAAACATGGCCCATACACCACTTGTTGATGAGGTCAAAGGTCACATGCCAAGTCAGAGGTCACTGCCGAGGTCAAAGGTCACATGCCAAGTCAAAGGGTCATGTGAGGTCAAGTTGTAAAATAGGCTGAAAATGTAAAATTGACTTCATTGAAAAAGTCAAATTGGAACCAAAATTGAATCATAGGTGCATAGATGGATCCCTCATTTGTTGATGAGGTCAAAGGCACATACCAAGGTCAGCAGTCATGTGAGGTCAAGTTGTAAGATCAAAATGTAAACTTGACCTCATTTGAAAAAGTTGAAGTTCCATTTTGAACCAAAACTTCAGTTATGGAGTTTTACATGGAAAACCCTCATTTATGAGGTTCAAGGTCCACATATCAAGGTCAAAGGTCATGTTAGGCCTATCCTCACTAACCGCAATGGCAGGCGGCACAAGCGGCCGAAAGACCCGATGTTATTTTTGTTTAACAACAACTCATTCTCCCTGCTTTACCCCCATCAAAAACTAAGTTCTTGGTATCAAAAAAGCAAAATAATATTTTCTCTATACTATAGTAAAATTTTAAGGCTTGGGAACTGTTCCTTTGACATTATGAACATAAATGTCTTCAATTGTGGTCGAACCATATTATCTACACACAGAGTCCTATGGGCCAATGTGATACATTTAAACGGTCCCCAAAAATAAGTCCCCCTCTGATTAAACGACTTTGTCATGACAAAACTCACTTTGATGGGTAATATTTATTCCCATCAAATAATTATTGTTTACAGGAAACATTTTTCCATGTAATAATTCATCATTTGTTGAAAGGTAATGCCTTTTTCTCACAACAAGCATGTGGGAAAAAATGAGTATTTCAAAAACAGACCAAAAAAAGTTGAACTTTTCAACTTGTGTCAACTTATTGCACCATAATGTGAAAATGGAACCCTTTAAATTGGTGATCTCAATGCATAAAAACAATTGGAAATGCTACTGCCAAATTAGTGAGATTACATAATTGCGGTTCGTAATGATGAGGCAGAGTGATAAGGTATGGGGCATGGAAAGAAAAGATAATACTGTATGAATTAATTCAGGTGTGGGTCATGAAACGGAAAGCTTTAATTAACATGAATGCTTTAGGATGAACTGATTGATGATTGTGAATGGATAGGTTTTGCCAGAAATCTTTCATGACACAATTGGCAATGTGATTTCTCTAGCAATGGGTCGTTTAACTGAGTTAGAACGAGCGAGAGGGCACTGCATTTCTGGAAGAAGGGATTCTTGTAAAAGAGATGCAAGGGAAAATGCAGTGTACACCAAAAGCCATTCGAAACTTAAGAGCCAAGCACCAAGCTAATGGGGAGGTCAAAATTTGCCACAAAGTCTACCAGGACATGGAACAGGATCGATATTGATTAACTGACACTTAATTTAAATTCAAGTAAAGGTAATGGCAATCTTTATTTAAATTTTAGAAGGGAAAATGATCGTTATGTTAAATGAAACATTTTGAACATGCGCTCAACTAAAATGAACTAGACTTTAGCGTAATGAACTTTGTAAACATGTTGAAACTCAGAAGTGAAAAGTGCAACTTTTTTTTGTGGTTTTGATAAAATCATTTTACACAATGCTTGTGTTAGAAAAAGCATACCTTTCAACCAAATCATGAACTGATTACATGGAAAACTGTTTCTGTAAACAAAAATTATTTGATGGGAAGAAATTTACCCAGCAAAGTGAGTTTTATCTTGACAAAGTCTGGTCATCCAGGAGGGGGACTTATTTTTTGCGGAACGTGTATTTTGGTTATACTATCCAACAGCTGAAACAATTAACTCACAATTGTAATAAGATATTTTTGGTTGTATAATTCCACATGAGAGAAAACATATGGTAAATGGGAGCATGTGACGGGTAACCAACCTTTAAGGAAAACACAACTCTGGGATTAAAGTAATAAGTTGTACCATTGTACCACAGGTTATATGTACCATGGTATCACCAAATTGTGGAACCTAAAGGTGTTTTTGGGGGGAAAAGATGTTAGCATCTTGAAATGATCACAGACTCGCCTTTTGTGATGATGTTGATAATGATTGTTACAATAATGTGCATTCGGTCTGGCTGTGCAGTCAGTGTTGTTATTGTGCTTTAAGTATGTAAGACTGGTTTTATCTGTTTTATGCTGATCTAACCCTCTCACACCTCAAAACTGAAACTTTTCCCTCAATTGAGGCTAGCTCCTGAAAAAAGATTACAAAATAAGCTTCCAATTCTTTATCGGCTAAGAAAGAACAAACTTTTTTCTCTCATCAACAGAATTGGTTCCTTGAAAGGTATAGACCAATGGAAACAAGGTTGGTTAATGATAGAGAATGATCAGCAGTAGGCTAATTGCATCCAGTGCGTTCTAAGCCACAGAGAGCATTGCTGTAGATTTGAAGTCAATTAAATCTCATATGTTACCCATATGTTAAACCTTTAACCCTCAGGGTCCTGCAAGCAAAATGCTGTTTCAAATTTCCTTTTTAGAAATTTTTCTTAACTCATGCATTTCATGACTACATGCAGAGAGCATAAAATGAAGTACCTAACAAAGCCTAGTCTTAGGTCAGGGGTTTTGAGGTGGACTTTCCAAGGAATGCAGATACATTGGCAAAAAAGATTCCAAATGTCAGTTACGGGCTTGAAAAACAAAAATGTTTATGGTTTCCTTGAAGGTGGTTAAAAATCATAAGAGGAAATTTCAACTACACCACTCATAAATGTGGCAAATGGCTCATTATCTAAAAGAATGAAAAAACTAATAAATCGGAAAAAAAAAATGATAAGGTCTTGACTGAAATGTCTCCATTTTGATTTGATTCATGTCACAAAAAATACCCCGAGATGCAAACTTAATGTAGCAGAAGAAAATGACCTTGGAAGGGCGAAGACTAGAATATTGCCCAAAAGTGAGGTGAGGGTGGATTGAGGTGGGCGGGTGTGTTGCAGGAGAGGGTGGGGTTGGTAGAAAGAAAGACCAAAAAGGAGTAATGACCACTTCCCTTAAAGGTGCTTGTTCCCTTTATGTTATTGTGTTCTCTACTGATATAAGAGGACTGGCACTGGCAAATACGCCGCCATCAAGTACCGTGGAAAACAAACTTGCGGTTTTGATGATAGAAGTAATAATGCGCATTGCAAAGCCCTATTAATTAACTGTGCTAATATTGATGTTAACCATAAAATTGGTGTTTTTTTGTTTTATCTCGGTAAATGAAATGGATTTGGGGTTCAAATTCAGGGACCAACAACGTGAGAAAATTACAGCCTGTCATCTGATATCAAAATCAGTACTACTTCCGGTAAATCAGGGGGTCCCAAAGGATGATCGGGAACACACACCTTTAACCCACACATGTGGCAGTCACATGTCATTTCACTGGCTTGTTTGAAGGTTTTGTCGTGGCCCATCTTGGAAAATTTGCAGAGTTACATATCTACAACATAATTTCCTGGGGAAAAAAAAAAACACGTTCTCATCCGAGTTTTGACCCATAAGCAGGGGTGTGATCTTGAGGATTTTACCTGATTTCCGGATTTTTTAATTTTCAACATTCCCCACAACTTTATTGCATTTGGCCTTGATCTAGGCATTTTCAGGTAAATTTTACACTGTTTTGGGGATTTTTTTACCAAAATTCTGGATTTTTCCACCAAAAAACTCAATCACACCCTGCATAGTTGCTAAAAAACCACTTTGTAAAATGCATTTTTAATCAATAATGTATTAGAAAACCTTGTATCGTGCTATAACATTTAAGCCCTCTTAACTGAAGGTTTGCCCGACAGGTATAAGTTGGCCTTCCAAAAACTCATTAAACCAACCCCAGAATGTAATCTACCACATCATCCATTTTGAGGGAAACTCTGATTCATGGTCATTAATCCAGCATTTATCTCATGAACTGATCCCAGGCCAGCTGACCATGGAGGCTTCACACAAAACACTAGAAATCACAATTCTGAATGATTTATGATATTGTTTCTAGATACAAGATGTTAATCCACGTCAGAACGCCACACCAACGAGAAGCCGCACACTTGTCCTAAGTGCAACAAAAGTTTCTCTCGATTAGAAAACCTCAAGATAACAACAGGTCTCATTAAGGTAATATATCAGGGTTAGTGCCAGAAGGCCCCCATCTGCAAATAAGTGCCATTTGTCAGTTTTGTTGGTATAAGTGTTATACTCCCCCCCTGCCACATCTAACATGTGGCAGCTATTGCAGAGGGCCCTTGCACAAACCCTCAAATGCTCATTGATGTTTAAGAACAATTTACACTGTTTCTGCAATTTACCCCACCGGCAGGAGAGACACTGTCTCATTAATCACAGGAGGATTGTAGAACGTGCTAATTATTTGACTTATTAAGCACTATCAATCAAGCGGGGATCAATTTACATGCCCTCAAGGCAAGTGGTAATCAATCAAGTAGTAATCATTTTGTCTCGCCTGAACGTTGTTCGGCAGAGACCTTAGTAATCACTTTTAGGTCTGTCTCTGTCTGTCGTCTGTCGTTCTGTCTGCCTTGTTGTCTGTGTCGTTCATGATGTGTGTGTGCCTGACTCCGTGTTCATGGGCTGGTGTACGATTTATCTGGAGTTCCCGTTTTAAGGGTATGTGATGTAACTTGGGGAAAGAAGCAGGGCCACGAGGTTCTCGACCTGATTAGATTTTGGGCATAAAAATGCTAATTAAGTATCTAAGTTGCCATAATTACGAAAATTTTACCGCAAGGATTGTGTACAAGTTTCGGGAGTTCCGTAAGGTGTATGATGATGTAACTTGGGGAAGGGAGCGGGCTGGAGAGTTCTCGAACTGCTTAGATTTCGGGCGTATTTCGGGCAAATTAAGTATGCAAAGGAGACTAATTAATATGCAAAAATCAGAGTAATGGCTATTATAATTTGAAACGGTACATTGGATACGGAAAAATTCCTTCACTGCATGCAAACCTATCATGGGCGCATTTTTTTGCAATTTGATCGTGTGTGATACATGCGGCTTACTTACTTGGTATGCAAATGAGCTAATTAAATTGCGTAATTACTGTATTCTGAAACCGTACATCGGATAGGCAAAAAATTCCTTCGCTGCTGCATGAAAGATTACATGCATGCATTATATTGGTGAATCATAATTGGGGTCAAAGTGCATGTGGGTCCGATATGCATTAAAAGGGCATTTTTGATACAATTGATCTAATTAAATATGCATAATTGGTGATCACTTAAAATGGTATATTGCATATGCAAAAATTCCTTCGCTACATGAGACTTCTATGCTGTAATTCTTTGTATGGAATCACAATTGCGGTCAAAGTGCAAGTGGGTCAATAAAGGCAGTGTTTGATGCCATTGATCTAATTAAATATGCGTAATGCTGTATCGCTTAAATGTACATTGGATATGCAAAATTCCTTCGCTACATGAGACTACTATAGGGTACAATCTTTTGCCACCCCCCCCCCCATGCTGAATCTTATATTGTCGGTCAAAAATTGCACATGTGCAGCGCGCAACTTAAAGGCGCAGCATTCTTTGATTATTGTAAAATTGCAAACTAATGCCAAATGATTGGTCCATTTCAACCAAATTTCTCAGGGTTGTCAAAAAATGTCAGTGTGAAAAATACTACACCTTCAAAAAGAATTGATTCAGGAGTTTGTTTACCTTGCAATAAATTAGGACAGCATGACTCCCTGTGTTATATTGGGCAGGGATATGGCTTGTAGTGATTGCGTGGTGTACAAAAAAACTGGGTGTACAAAACAAGACTAATCAAGGGGGCGGACGAGTACACCACAACAAAAGGTATTAACATCAATATGGCTTAGATCAGTGCCATGTTAATTGAAATCTATATTACTAAAAACCAAACTGTGGGTTGTTTTGTTTGTTTGTCCGGCTAGAGTTTCGCCATCCTTAACATACGGATATGAATTTTGTATGGTGGTAGAGCTCGGACGTACGAGGTTTGTGCTCACGTTTCGAGGGTCAGTTTTGGGGGTCAAAGGTCATCAGAGGTCATATTGGTAACTGGCTGTGCTTTGACGATGGATATGAGTTTTGGTATAGTGGTAGTTTCGCCGTCCGAGTTTAGTGGTCACATTTTCGAGGGTCATTGGGGGTCAAAGGTAATCCAGGGTCATTATTGGGTTAACTTTGCCCGTGCTTTGACGTATGGGGGATATGAGTTTTGGTATGGTGGTAGAGTTTAGGCCGTACGAGTTCAGTGGTCACATTTCGAGGGGTTCATTGGGGGGTCAAAGGTTTAATCCAAGGGTCATTATTGGGTAACTTTGGCGTGCTTTGACATATGGATATGAGTTTTGGTTATAGTGGTAGACTTTAGGCCGTACGAGTTAGTGGTCACATTTTTCGAGGGGTTCATTTGAGCGGTCAAAGGTCATCCAGGGTCATTATGGATAACTTGGCCGCGCTTTTTGACATATGGATATGAGTTTTGGTATGGTAGTAGAGTTTCGCCATACGGGTTTAGTGGTCACAGTTCGAGGGGTTACATATGGGGTCAAAGGTCATCCAGGGGTCATAATTGGGGAAATTCGCCCGGCTTGACGTATGGATATGAGTTTTGGCGGTGTTTGGTATGGTGGTAGCGTTTCGCCATATACTGAGTTTAAAGTGGTCAAAATTTTTGAGGGTCATTGGGGGTTTCAAAGGTCATCCAAGGGTCATTTATATTGGGTAACTTGGCTGTGCTTACATATGGATATGAGTGTGGTATAGTGGTCGAGGTTTGCCGTTCGAGTTTAGTGGGCACATTTTCGAGGCGGTTCATCTTGGCTGCGAGTTCACCCAAGGTCATCCGTGCGTGTCATAGGGTAATCATTGGCCGTGCTTTTTACGTATGGATATGAATTTGTTTATGGGGGTAGTAGAGCTTTGCCGTACAGAAGGTTGTGAACATGGTTATGGATGGGTCAATAGTGGGGGTCAAAGGTCATCCAGGTCACTATTTCGGTAACTTGACTATGCTTAATGACCGACTTAAGTGCCCTGGGCACTAATTGGCGAATTTACAGTGATTATGGAAAACCATTCCAGTATACTCATTCTAGCGGGTATACTCAGCTAGCGGGGCCGCGCGTTTAGAGCGGGCTCACCGATAGTAGTTTTTTTTCTAGTTATGGTCAGTTCTTTGGGGGTGCCAGTCTGTTCAGTCTGTTTACATTCTTGAAAAATGTGAAAAATACGCAAAATTGTGCATTCACCGCTTTCTGGACCCGTAGGGGACTCAAATTTAAAATGTGTGGTCACAGTTTTTTTTTTTCAAAAATAGTGTTGCCAAATGAAAAATTTCATAGTTTTACTAAATTTAGTGGCAATTTTAAGGCGATTTTTGCACTGAACTTCTCATGATTAATATCTCGACAATGGAAAATGGTGGTGACCCCTGTGGGTAGGTATGTCAATGAAATAAGCAGAGCAGGAAATAAAGGAATAATATAAATGACAAACCCGGGGGTGCTACTCATAACCATCTCTTGGTTATGAATTATGTTGGGGACATTTCAAGATAATATCTCCAAAACGGAAGATGTTGTGACCCTTGGTGTATCCAAACAAATGAAAGAGTGAGAAGGATAGAATACTATAAATGCAAACCGGGGGGGTGCTACTCCTATAAACGTTCTCTTACTTGTGGCCTCATGTGGGGACATTTCAAGATTAATAATCTCCACAACGGAAAAGGTTGTGACCCCGAGGGGTGTGTCAAATGAAAGAGTAGAGTTATAGAATACTATCAAAAATGCAAAACCGGGGGTGCTGCTCCTAAACATCTTTAGTCATGCTCTTGTTGAGGACTTCTCATGATTAATATCTACCCACAATTGGAAAATGTTTGTGACCCTGGTGGTGGTGTGTCAAAGAAAGAGCAGGCAGGAAGAAAGAACTAATGCATACCAGGGGGTGCTACTCCTAAACATATCTGACTTATGCTCGGGGGGGGGGGGATTGGGAATTTCAACTTTCAAGATTAATATCTGCCACAATGGAAAATGGTGTATGTGACCCCTAGGGTGGTGTCAAACATGAACTAGTGGAGTAAAGCAATACTTAAGAAATGGAGTTTATCTGCTTTTGAACAACTTTTGGGGGACACCCGGGACCGAAGTTGCACTCTGGGGTGCTGCTTTTTGTCTTACAGATAAGCGCGAAAAAGAAAGGCGAGACTTGTGGTTCGAGGAAACCGCCTGTTTAGTACCACTTAACTGGCTCTTGATATCAATGCCTAATCACTCAATCATTAATCATCCATTAGGGTATTCCAAGTGCTGAGGTTCTTGAAGCCTTTGTGGGTCTGAGACCTTTGTGTCTATTGACAGTTATATGCAGTTACTGTTTAAATACGAAGGCTGGATGTAAAGTTTTTGATTGTAGCTAGGTTCATTGGGTGTACAGAGTAATTATATAAATAATATAATAATAATAACTGCAGTGCTTATAAAGCACATAAATATAAGAAACATCTCAATGCGTGTTGCCTATCTTTATTACGCTGCCATCAGGAAAAGCGAAACTAGGTATTCTGTGATGGCAAACATGAATTCATTCTTCATCTGATGCCTCTAGGTTCAAGTACCCTCTGTCAAAAAACAACAGGGCATTTTTCAAGTTTGTGATCCAAAACTTTGGAAAAACTTGTTCGTAGCATCAGAGATGGGTTTCAAAAACATTTGAAAACTCACCTCTCGTCAGCGACTGATTCTCTTCATCTTCTATCATATGTAAAGTGCTGTGTTCTTTGTAGAGCACTGCATTATACATACATTATTACTATTAGGCCACCCAAGTTTTTTAAAAAACAAAAAAGCGAGACTTGGCCTGTCTCAAGACTAGGTGACAAGGATGAATATATTTTAATCTTTCCCTGGTGAAGGCCAGCATACACGAAGTGTGAAAAAAACCCATGTGTGTTGGCCGGACTCAAACCAGCCCAACCTCCCACTGCAAGAATACACGAACGGCGCACTACCCTTTAGAACCCCCACAATTAAGCTAACAAGTCGGGTTGGTAGAGGAGCGAGTAGTCAACTTATAGGTATTAAGTCTGAAAGGGTTTTTTCAATCGCTTCCGAATGGAGGCATGAGAACAAGATATATTTCGGAATTTTAAAATACCTATATAGTTAATCTATCACTCTCTACCAACCCTAGGTGCTAGCTCATTGATCAGAGCTCCATTCTAGTAATTTCCATGGTTCTGTTTGAGTCTGGCCAAATGCACACGGGGTTAGCACGGTTCAAAAGCTTGAGCAAAATGAAGATAACTTGCCAAGGGAAATTATCTCTTACCACAGATACAAAAGTACAGTTTTCAATGTTGAAAGAATGGCAAGCATAATAAAGAGACTGTGTTGTAGGGAGATATCTGAATTACGCCCTTCTAGGTGGATATTTTAAATTTGTGGGATTTACAATAGTTCAAAGATGTTGTGGGAATTCAAAATCCTGTCAATGTGTCATGGAATCAGTCGATTAAACTTTAATCTGAGTATACAAATATATTGCCAGGGTTTTTGTAATGGTGTAAAGAAGACGTTTTGAGCTGCATTCATTTCGGTACCTTGGGCACTTTTGATCTGGATCTGAAATTAGAACATGCCAAAAATTATTATTTTGTGATATATTAAAAAAAATAAAAAAAATAAAAAAAATAAAAGGATTTAAAAAAAAAAAAAAAAAAGAAAAAAGTTTAAAAGTATTGAAACGTGAAAATATTAACCCCTCACAATAACACTTTTACAGTTAAGTCCATATACAAGTGACTTGACTTTTCATCGTTGATTTTCAGGAGAGCGGCCATATGTGTGTCCAGTGGATGGGTGCTTTGCAACAAGCGATACTCAACTCCAGCGAACAGATTCAAAACACCAGCACCCACACTGGAAAGAAAAGCCCTATTTTTCTGCAAAGTGCCTCGCTGCAACAAACGCTACACAGACCCCAGCTTCCTACGTAAAACAGTTCAAGTTTCACGACCCACTACACAAACGAGGATCTGCCGTTCTTCACCAAATCAGATCGTGCACCTCGGTAAACAAAGCTGAGCGGCCACTTCGCCGTCTTCCCCCGGCCCCCGTTTTTACCCCGAACGACTAACACGCCAATTATGCCTCGATATCACACCTCGCCGCCAGCCATACAGCAGGGGACGGTCAGAGGGCAGTTTGTCTACCCAGTGTAGTACCACTCCCCGTCGTCCCTCCTCATTATAGGTTACGTCACATTACCAGGACACCTAGCATCATTAGGTGTAATCCCGGTCTTGCCCTTGGGTTCGTTGTCTCCCGGACTTGTGAGTTCTACAGGTAATGGAAGTCGCCGTTGGACATAGCTGGTCTCTCCTTCCAAAGACAGTATCTGATCACCTGCCAAAGGCCTAGTGGTGAGACCCCACCTATAATGACCTTGACCTTAATCTGAACAAAAACGTCACTGGTTGACCCTTCAGGACCCAGGCACAATTGGCTAAGGTTGAAGACTAGTGTGTAGTAGCATACACTCGGAACGGACAGCAACGTTGGGCCAACTCAAAGTACTTCTGAAAAAGGATACCAGGGTTCTTCCATGGCAAACCAATTAATAGATCTTAGCCAGGCAGGGCTGGACGCAGTGATTTAATAAGATGCTATTTGTGATCAATTTGTTGAAGCTTAAAGGTCCATGGCCCAATTGCTAATGCCTCATCCCCAGGATGCTCTCAAATTATCGGAAAAATTGGTGAAAATTGGGGGGTGTTGAAGAAAGAAAGATCATTTTTTCTGGTTAGCTTGAAATATGAACACCAAAGGCTGTGTGTGGGGGATGATGGTGAAAATGTGCATTATTCGATTGAACAATATTAATTATACACAGTTCTCTATGGGATTAAAAAATAATGTTGGTTGGACTCCTTATCAAATAAATGAAATATTGGCGTGAAATGGACCTTTCCAGATGGGATTTTTGGGTCAGGTTCATTAAATCAAGAAAAAAAATTGTAATACTGTTTTAAAACATGTTAATTTCGCGACGGTACTTAATTTCGCGAATTTCGCGAGTAAACAAGGAATTCACGGAAATATAAATCCTTGCAAAAATATTGCCCAAGTACAATCAGCGTCATCACAAAATTTCAAATCGCGAATTTAATACTCGTGAAAATGTCACCAATCGCAAATTTGCGAAAAAAAAAGTAAACCCGCGAAAATAAAATGTTTTACAGTAATTAAATTAGGCCTCCCCTTTGACATTGGCCACTTTACTTATTTGTCTGTATGGAATATTGTATACAAGACTTTCTGAAAACCAAACTTATCTATGACTGGGTTTAGCTTAAATATGGAAAGCCTATCAGGGGGGGTAGGACATTCCATCTTAACAGCAACAGCAAGTTCAAAACGGCGTCAACTTCCAGGTGCTAGTTTGTTTCAAGGGACTTAACGGCTAGGAGGGCGCTCTACGCATATCGAACGGGTTACACACAGACTTGCCAAAGACTAGGCCTGGTCACGCATATTAATACAAAGGGACCGTTAATGGAAATTACACTATTTTGCAGCGGGGTTAAGCCAATAAACCCCGACGGATTTTAAGCCAATAATGTTCTAATTTATCAGATTATTACTAAGATCTGTTGAATGAAGGTTAAGAGATGATTTTTTATGGCACTGGACAGAGACTGCCATAGTAAATGCAGTTAGCAGTTCCCCAAATTACCGTTTGGGAAATAATACCCTAAGGCCCAAATCGAGCAGATCGTGTCCTACCCCCTGGAAGCCTATCAAAGATTATGTCCAAGCTATTCCAATACAGCAGTGTAAAAATCAGCTATCCCAATAAACTAAGGGAAATAAACATGCTAATTTTTTAGTGTCACATCATGACAATCATGTTGAAACATTCTCTGCTATGATGATATTACAATAAATGATTAGTTAATTAAAAACAAAGTTCCGCCTGATCAACTCCTTTTGTTATGTAATTGCCCTGCTACCATGCTCGGACGTCACTAGCAAAACAGGAAGTTGTGATAATCGGTCGGGGTCGGGTCGATCAGTTGAGTAAACTTTAAAATGCCGCATGCCGAATGAGTTCTTTTTGTGATATGGGTTAAAGGCATCACATGTACGTCCACACAAACCGTTATTTTGCAAACAAGAACACTGTCTGGGACATGTCTATGGTGAGCCTACATAGCCTTGGACACACTAATCATATTGACATATTTAATGACTTATCATATCGCGGAAAAATATGCCCCCTTTAACAAAAACGACATGCATAACCAGCGTTCAAATTCCCCTGGTATCGGCATCGCCAAAATGCACGCAATTTCGGATAAATCTAGGCATTTCGGCAAATACATCGCAAATCCTAGCTATGCAATTTTCCCGGGCAATTTTTCGGAATTCAGTATCGAGCAATAACATTCCCTACACTGAAAATCTAAAATTGAGCTCAAAGGTTTCACCAAAAGGACAATAAATATCAGAAACCATTCCTTAATTTTGTTGGTCAATGCTAATCTGCTTTTATATGGATAACAACATCAATATGTCTTCGATGTCTCATAAATTATCGACAGAATTATCAAAAGACCCGTTACTACTTTAGACATGTTTAGCCGACATTTATCTCTGAGACAAGTTAAATCTTTTCCGATAATTCATGTTCTAATGCCAGTACCCAAGGCAAAAACATGGCGCCTGATGAAGAGACGGTTGTTTATGATTTGTATACGCCTATCCTCTGATTAGATACTGTGTACATCCTGCAGTGTGATATAGGTTGGCAACTTTTTCGGGTTTGCAAAAATGATAGGTTTCTACTGCTTTTTCTGCTCAAATGAACGTTTTTTTTGTGCCCAATGGAGTTTCCCAGAAAAAGGATTATTTTTTGTGATCAACTCAGTATCGGAAGCAAGTCGGCATGCTTATGCATTTTTAAAACTATATCCTCAACTCCAAGAGTACCAGGCTAATGTGCGTAAATGTCGGCAAGTCTTATCCAATTGTAGAAATTGTGGTTAAAGAAAAACATCGGGGAAAACATCTCATATATTATTCTATTTGTTTGTCTTTTCATTGACATCAGCAACTTCACAAATAAAGTATAATCACCCCCGATCAGCCCGTCCAGCTATCCCATTTTGCGAACTCCCGACTTTCAGCGGTAGCTCATAGTATTTCCTCATTAACCCTTGAGTGATGTCAGCTTGAGAAATGCCATTCAAAGTTTCCATTCAAAATGATGAATTCCCAACATCCACTTTGTTGTAAAAATATAAACCTATGTATATTGCGCATTTATTTATCCAAATCTTACTTAAATCTGTTTTATGTGCATATAGGTTTATTTTTGTTAAATGTAAAAAGACCAGAAATCATTACCTCCATGATGAAATGTAGCACTCGAAGAGTTAAATGTACCCTACTTAGCATTGTAATCAATAATGTGCAGAGGCCTGTCAGAAACTGTAACATGGTAACTGACAAAAAGCATAATACCACTTTACCTGAGGTTCACCTCCCAGGGCTGGTGCTCACCCCTTGACTGATCCCACTGCTGATACGAGGGTGGATTTTAAAATCCTCTGATGGCTAGACTGGGTGGTGGTGGAGGGGAGGTTGTAAAATTTTGATAGTTTTTTATTTTATTTGGGGGTGGGGAGCTTGAGAAACAAAGTTACATGTTTGATTTTTTAACATATATTTTATGGACAATGTTTTTGGTTATCTTCTATTAAAATGAAAACAGCAGAAAAAGGGGACAGTTATTTCGTTTCTGTTTGGCATTTTAATTAAATTTGGCCTTAAAATTACCACAAAAAGGTTAAAAAACAGGTTCAGATTGCACTGACCAGAGAGATCAAATAAACCCTGACCCCGGCCGTAAGACTTCACGCTTGCCTTGTTATGGCGCGAATTTTCACAGAAATGTTGTCGCCATTACAAAATATTAAGGTCCCAGAAGACGATTTTTTTGTAGGCCTGGTTTACAGCCGGTTTTACAAGGAACAAATATGACAATATGCAAATTGAGTGTTTCACTCCTCAAACGTACGGGTCCCAAATTAAAAGTCTGATTATTTTCATAATTCCTGTTGCCAAATTGAATGAACTATCATTTTTACTAAATTTTGGCATGAGGATTTTCAAGCTCTATCTAGGGATTTGTGGGTTGTTCACACTGCTTTTCAACAAGGTTACTGCTATACTAAAAAGGTGAACTTCTACCAGATCCCCATATCTGAATTTGACAAAACTTGGTATGTAGGTAGCAGTGGCCACTGCAAGTAATACCCATTTACTGTTGTCATAAGAGTGTTGATATTAAGAGTGCATTGCATATTTGCTCTATTGGTAAAATTAGTACTATAAATGTGAACTTCTACAAGATCCCAATGTCCAAATTTGACAAAACTTAGTATGTGGGTAAATTTGTGGGATGCAAGATACCATGCACGTGTCATCCTATTTGTGCAATGTAATGAGCTGCATTTGCATATTTTCAGTAAATGTGAAAATCCACATTGCCTCCACCCAACAGCCGATTCTAATTCTAGATGTAGGATGACAAGCCTGATGGGGTCTATTGTTATTATAGTATTAATTAGGTCCAAGGTAAATATTATTACCTCAATCTCCAATCTAAGGTGCAGGTCATCTTAATTACTCACCAAGCATTCTTTGGTAATTCATGGAGGTCATTGGAAAATGATAATCCCTGATTTTTGTAATATAGTAGTAGACTTACAAACTTTGTAAGGTTGGTCCTTGGGACCACAAATTATTGCCACTGGATTTCAAGGCTAAAACCTAAACATGAACATTGCCGCTTGCTATTGGTTCCCAAAATCCATGAGGGTCTGAACTGCTGCTGGAGGGCAACTCAAGCCAAGTTTTTTTTATTTTGGGGGGGGGGGACTGCCGATGCAAGGGTTTTTGCTTAGTTTTTTTTTTCTAGAGATGAACTTTCATGCAATTTAATATTTGGAAATGAAGAAATGTGTACATAAGAATCCTTACCTGGAATTAAAAAAATAACAGTCTTTATTTGATCACTTTATTGACACTTTGTTGCAAAATATGTGAAGACAAAGACAAATTCAGTTTCCAACCGATTTTAATTATGTAACAATTCATGAAATACAATAAAACAATGATAATTATTGGATTCAAAATGCTATCACAATTAAGGAATTGCTATGGAAAATCAATATGTCATAGCAGTTTTGCTATGCAATATTTAAATTTCAATTGCACCTGTGCATAACTTAGGGTTAGGCGTAGGTCGAATATCGCATTTTTAATAAAACGTAATGCTCAATCATAAGCTTCTAGGTTCTACTCTCTTTTTTTTTTCATTTTTTCTCATGATTTTTCTAACGCCTAATCCCGGGCTAATATTAACATCTGTTCCATAGGTCAGTATCATAATCATTCCCGTCGCGAACAGCACCAACGTTGTCTTGACTTTTTGGTTGGTTTTTCCTTATTAAAGGTTTCCCATAATCGATTTCATAATGTACTGGAAGATCGCTTATGTTTTACTAACACTGTCAGTAGTTCATGTATTCAAAAAGTCTACTAGTACTACAACAACAAGACTGAGACTTGAAACGCACGTGCACCATGCGTCAGGGCACTGGCCTGTGACTTCAAGCTCATGAAGGTCGTGACGTCCACGATCGATCACCTCTAATATTACATAACAAGGACGTTTACTCAGGCGTGAAGGTCTTGTAAATGACACGGGAACTGATTGGCCGCCCATGTTTTTCATAATCGCATGGCCCATAGTGCTTGTTTTCGGCCAGTGCGCCTGGCATGTCCATAGTTTGTCCATAGTTTGTCAACACACGTAATTTACTTAGAGTATCTAACATGTCTAATAGGTTGTATGCCTTTGAATCAATGCACATCCTGCAGTGATTATTGTTTCCAACCAGAAATAACTGATTCACAGATTAACCTCATACAAATAACAATACTTATTTGGATTTAAAGATTTTACCACATCCCAATGAAGAGTACACTGACCAATGAAGGCCCCGCCTGTCCCCACATAACTTTTAATCCCCATTAGTGGCTACAATGTAATAAAGTAAATAGTGTCATTCCAAGAACTGTTGAAGTTTAAATTGATTTATGTGGGAATGTGATTGTAGCATTGAGGGACGTCTTGAGACCTATCTCTACTCAAGCGTACATGCTGATCGCATTTGGCTGACATTTATCGTGCGTTTAATTCGCTAAAATTCTAACATTCCTCGCCCCTGCTTTATTTTTGTTGGCAACATGGCCGCGCCCATCGACCGCATGAGAACGTTTAACAAGCTTCTCGTGATGATCCCCATTTTTTGTTAAAGTAAATAGTTTTTGAAAACCATTTTTCTGAGATGTAGGCAACTCAAAAAGAATATTTTGGGTACTGTTCTTGGAGTGCAGATTTTAGCAAAGGGAGTTTTTTTTCATTCTAAAACAACATTGTGGAATAAGTCAATAAATATTGAGGTTGCCCATTTACAGATATAAGATTCTTAAAGAGAAGCCCCAAATTTTTTGTATCCCAATTTTTTTGCATATTTGGAATGCTTACCAATGTATTATGTAACACCTAAAGTGAATACGCGGAACAGCTGTTCGTTTTAGCACTACAATCATTAAATATGATTTTGCATTTTCGTCATGCACGACGAAAATCAAGCATCTTTTTCGACGGGGACGATTACGATATTATTTTTAAATCAAAACTGTTTGGTTATCTCTTTTACTTGTTGTCCACTACACCTTTGCAACGTTTCTCGTAGGTGGTTTCTACACCGATCAGTGCAATTCAAAGAAATTAGTATCCTAAAAAAATATCCTCCTGTTCCTTTAATGTATGTGTGGCAACCTGCCAAAGTCTCGCAAAATTTGGATAATTCTTCTCACGAACTGTGTTAAACATTGCACAGCATAACATTTTGCTTGTTGGCAACAACCTATGTCTTTGGGCAAGAATACAGTTGTGTATAATTGTAATTAAACCAAATAGTATTTATCAATGTCAGCATTGTATGTAAACTTGTATTGTAAAAATTCTAAATAGTGGCTTTGACAAGAGATTTTTTCTATGAAAAAGCTTTGGTGCCAGTCAATCAGAATGTTGATTATCATGTTGTACAGTATTTGTATTGTGTTATTTTACTATTATTATTTATCATATGTTGCCCTGTTACTATATGTGCTAACCATGTACCAAAAATCCTTTTATAGTAAATATAGTTCTATAAAAATTCCAATGAAACTTAATTGTCCGCTTGTAAAGATGATGTGTGGGTCGTCTTATGGTCCCTCTGAAATTATTTGAGGAACTAGAGGGTGTTTGAACCAATCCCAAATGCATTGCAATGTGCCTATACTGTCCTAAAGGTATGTCAGTACTATGGATAAAAAGTGTTCAATAAGTTAGGAAACCACAGGACATTATGATCATGCTAAAACTCCTGATATTAAGTTTTTAGGCTAATGAGTATGAAAAATCAGGTTTATGTTTAAAGTATCGGAAGTGGGATCAAATGATCTCAAAGAGGTGATATTTCCCAAAACGGGTGCATTCTGGGATGGACTTTTTCAAAATTCACCTTTTTAGGGACTTTGAAATGAGTTGCCCAGAAAAACTGATGGCCAAACTTTTTTTAAAAACCCTTCTTTTCATGTCCTTGTAATGTAATGTTGATTACTTTCAAAGAGACTAGATATGAGTGATGCTTTGGAACTACTCTACACATGGGGTCCAAAGGCATCTGGGTATGTTGTTCGGCAGGAGCAGGGATATAATTACATTATAATTGCCGAGTTCGTGGTCTGGTTGTTTCTTTTAGTGTCCTGGCTCAAAAAATGCAAGTCCACAAATAATGATTCTTATTTTCTTACAGCTTGCGCATTTTGTATTATTATAATTTCGTCCTCTGGAATGGATGTCCCGTGTACCTGTAATGTAACAAAATGTCTCGAAGGGGGCATTTGTATCCACAGACTCGTCCCCCGACTGAACTAAACAGTTGAGATTTTTTACAATGTGCAAATTCAATCATCTTTACAAGAATGTTGTTAACAACAGCAAGTGGGGCATGAGAACATTTTGATACAAACAATTTTGCTCATAATTCCAAATGCAAATCAGAATCAACTGAAATTTGGGGCATACACTTTCTCAAGGATACCATAAACAAACAGAAATATCGCTAGAACACAAAAATGCATTTTAAGTTTTTTAACTTTTTTAATTTTTTTCATATATAATTACATGTGCATCGAGAGATTTTGAAACACTCCAATATTGTGTCATAATAGTAATTTCATATAGAACTAGACCTCTAGATTTCTTCCCTTGTATTTGGCTACAGAAATGCCTTAAAAGAGAAAAAAGGATTGTTATTTAATTCTTAGATTGCAGTCATAAAAACATAGGCTGAATTCGTCTTTGCTCCTTACGAAATTAGAAATTAGTCCTTTTTGGTTTGTACCAAAAAAAATTCTCTGCTTAATACTTTCAGAGGGGTTATTTTTAGATGGAAAGCTTTTCATCATCAGGCAAATCAGTATTTTTCCATTTTTAGGACACCGATATGTGAATCTCTACGTTGGGCACCTTTAAATTTGGTATGGTGGAATATCATTATGACTTCTGGTGCTAGATTTAGTTTTGCTCCATATTAAAGTTAATGATATTAATCAGCTACAATCTCGGCCAAATTTGGACATTTATCATTCTACTAAAACTGATCCCCCCCTCCCCCTGATCAATGTTGCACCATGTCATTTTATTCATGGCGCTATAAGACCACCCAACTTTGATTGGTGGGGAAGGGGAGGGGTCAAATGTTAGGTTTTGTTTCAAGCTCGCAATAAAAAGTTATTATTCTTACAGTGCGTCTCTGTGGCCCTTTTTAGGCCTTCATTGCATTACAAATTTACCACGGTTGTTCCAACTCTTTTGTCCGGGATTGGTCATTTTTGCATATGAACAAATAACACTGTAGCCATTAAATGCGACACAGCATGAATTTTTAAACCCAGTATGGTGCAATAGACCATGACAACATTTTGGTCTCTATATTTTGCATGGGTGTTTCCATAAGGTGACACCCTAATGAATTCGGAAACCTTCATGGAATAAACCACTAAACTGTGAGTTTATTCTGTTGAGGTTTCCTAATTCAACGGTTGTCACGAAGAAGGGTTGTCCCCTAATGGAAACACCGTTTTTGCATCCATACTTTGCAAGTTTGGTAAATTACTGATGTGTAGTATACAATATTGACTGACTATGAGTGTGATGGTAAAATATGATCACCAGAGTGAAGATGGATGTCCATTTACGAGAGCGCAGGCGATTGAAATGGAACAATCCATCGTTTCACGAGTGATTCATATTTTTACCATCACACGAATACAGGCAGTTAATATTTTGTTTTCATATAACTCATACAATGATTCTGGTCATTTAATAATTATATAAGCAATCTAGCCTAGGGCCGGATCTACTACAGTACAGGGCCTATGAAAAATTACAAGTTCCTAATTTTTCAAAGAAAGCAAGAGCGTACTTACCTTTTTGTGACCTAATTTACGAGGTGATATTTTCCAGGCAGTCAGAAGAGTTCAAGGTTCAAAGAATCAAAGTTCCAGAATCCAGTTTAATTCAAACTCCGATTATAACATTTCAAATGTAACGGCGACACATTGAATAATCTTTTTTCAACAGCCTCAATATTTCAGGCTTCCCCCTGTGGCTACAGATAGTCTGGACAGAATCTGACAGCTATTTATTATTACGCTTTGTGTTTTTTATCGGCCTCGTCAATAGAATCCACAAGATCTGCTTCATTTACTAGCGCAAATCGTGGAGTTTTGCTCAGTGGACTGCCATGTTTCGGGTCTGCAAGGCCACTTTTTTCATCAATCGTAGTCACTGGTTCAATTGGCACCTTCCCAGTACATGCTATGTGCGTTGTACATTCCGTAAGCGAACGTAATAAGTAGAATTACGTGCAACACCTCTTCACAGACTTCGTTTTATCGCTCATACTGTACACTCATGGCATGTTTAACACAAATCGTGCGGGTTGAAATAGATGCATGTGATAGTAAAACTTCAACGGCGTTAATAGTTTATTTTTGTAGACCTTGAGATGAGGTAACTCTATTTGAATAGATCACGTGGCCAAAAACCAATTAAATGACTAGAATCTATGTATGAGTAATATATAGCATATAACAAACCATATGTGGGGCACCTCATTATGGACCATGTTTCCTTTGGTTGAGAAACTAGGACAAATTTGGTGAAGGGCAGTACTTAGACTTGTAAACATGTTCAAGCCTGAGATGGATAAGAATGCTATCACATAGTCATAGGCATGCTTAAATCCCTGGGCAGTATGACCATGATACAGTCTAATCTTATTGGCTCATTTGGGGGACACATCATAGATAGCCTCTAGTAACCATCAAATTTGCTTTTAACACGTGGTGTAAACTGCCATTCTACAAGCATCTCGATTTGCTTATGTACATTAATTACCATTCCAAGTAACCAATCAAACAAGTGCTAAGATCTGGCACTGTAAGTGTCCAGGGGGTTAAAGCAGGGGGTTTAAAAGAAATCGGTTTGTCAATTCTTGTAAATGACATGCCTATTTTTATCTAAATGAAATGCACCATATATAGTCAGAATATGCACCTGAATTGGGTTCAGAATCAAGTAAGGTCAAATTAAATCCCAGCAAGTGCGACAAGAGAATTTGAATTAGGGGACCCTGTCAGCGTATCCAGTATCTAAAAAATCCCTAGACCAACCCACACGCTCAAATTGCAAGAAAGGCTTCTTAGAATGCATCTTCGAAGGAAGTGGAGACTAGCTTATTTGAGATTTTTTCAATGAGTGGTGTGTCCTGGACTTAGAATGACTTAATACAATACAAACATGGTACGTAAAGGTGGTTGTGGGCCAACTGTGTGCCCATCCCTCTTTCCTTGGTGTTGGGGCCACTCAATCTAGTGAAATGTTGCTGGGCCCGGTTTTTCCAATCTCTCCCACACAGTGAGTCTTTTTTTTAAACTTCCCCAGCAAGAATGCCTGGTGCCATTCAATGCGTCCTTGGTGGGAGAGGCAAGTAGTGAAGGCCTTGCCCAAGGACACAATACATACATAATATATTATGTACCCATATTTTATCGCACTGCTACATACGCAGGCCCTGTAAAGAAACACACAAAATGTGGAACGCCAAGCAAGGAAAAATAACAACCATTTAGGCTTGATGTAAATGTGTTGTTCAAGTGATTCTAATATGATACATTAGAGCCTTCTGATGCTGGCAAGGCCATACCATCATACGTCAACTCCAACTGATTTTGAAACCGTGTCCCCCTGGTCACAATCGATCACTGTGCTATTCACTGCACCACACATCTCTCAATACAACTCCATAATAACACACAATAAAAAGTTGCAGACATTTTTCATATTGGCAAGTTTTAAGGAGGTTACTTAGTGAGTAATACATGTATTCTCTAAGTCGGACATAACTGAGTATCCCCAAATAACGCAAAACAAACAGATAAATTAGGAGCAATAAAAGTGTATGCATCTCAAGTGGGTTTATGGAGTGAAGAGCTAAAAAAATTATAGTGTGTAATTATGTTCCTATTCAGCAGCTTTTGTGCATGTCAAAGGATTTTATATTTATTTATATCTTGTAGAACTATGTTGATGAAGTACAATTATGTATGCGATTATTTTACTTTTGCATCCGTTTTTTTTGTAACCAATATTTCTGTAGCTGGTATACTTTTGAGTTGGGTGTTTTGGAAGGTAAATGAGCATAAAACCAACAACCAAAACCAAACACTCAAAATTTTAATACTGGGAAATAAGATGCCCTTGCAACTGCTGTCGGCCCTCACTTACCTGCTCTTAGAGTCTCAGGGTTGTTGTTGATCGAGTGGGGGGGGTGGCAAGGGCCACAATCTTCCAATGAAACTATTAAAAAACTCTTTAACACCCGCATTATAATGCTAGGATCTATCGCAGTTGTAATGTAATAATGTGATTCTGATCTAACTTATCAGGTCTAATGCATGCCTTGTTACATTTTTTTTTGATGTTAAAATATGTCTTGTCTACCAAAGAATTGTGATGGCGACTGGAAAACTCCGTCGATAGTGCATTTGGTCGTTTTGAGACTTGTGTCTGTCTTTTGTTTGAGCCACCCGGTACCGCCAGTGGGGCGCAAAATGAATGTGTGAGAATCCCGAATGCATTATCCACCATTGTAAATGTGCCCATTCCCTGTTGTTCACGTGGCAGCCCCAGGTCCTCATAACAAAAGCTAATTTAAGACACAACTTCTTGTGTCTGAGGCAGCTAAATGTATTGAATTTGGTGGAGCCCCCCAGCTCACTGTTGATTTATTGGGGTTTGAGAAGTCAAAATCCACCGGTGGATGAAAGGCAGGGCTCTCATTGAGAAAGTGATCCACAATCTGTGATGGAGAACCATATTGGCAGGCTGGAGATGGTCGCAGCCCCCATCGGTGCATATTGCTGTTGAAACGACCGACTCTTGTGCGAATCCTGTTCAAGGTGACCCATTCCTTACGTGGAAGATTGCTACCAGGTGGGATAGTGAATTGGTCTGGTCTTGGGGTATCTGGCAAGGCAGTGTTTCATGTCTAAACTCTAAACTGATTGGCAGGCAGTTTTAAAACTGACTAAGTGTGATATCAGATTGGGTTTTTCCAGATCGCATCACATTTTTTGAAGGGAAAATATTAAAAGGTTTACTTCTACCCACAGCAGCCGACAACGTCCCACTGAGCTATTGTTATGACTGCATGATTCAAATGGTCTCTTCAATAGACTTTTCAGTTGGTTTCTAGACTGCCTTCTTACTGGCTTTGTGTCTTTTCCACAGACGCCTACTTACGTCTGTGGAAATTTGATATCCGGGTTTAATAATAAGATTTTAAAACAAAAATAAGTGACCGATTATAAGTTTTTCTGTTTAACAGTTTCAGATGATGTAAAAGGAACCATTTTAGACAAATTTGTACACGGTCTTCAATTTTTCTTGGGAAATCCGAAGTAAATGTCTGTGTTTGCAAATGGCAGCAGTGCGTGACCTGATGTTGGTGTAATCCATGCACAGTGGGACGATGTCGGCTGCTGTGACTTCTACCCAAACACAATGTATAAAATTTGAAGTAAAAAAATAGAGGTTTAACTTCTCTACAATTTGGGTGCTATGTATCTAATTAGCCTTCCAAATATAGTCTATATGCGATGGGTTTACAAGAAGACTCAAGTCTCTGTGTCTTGGGATCAGCAATTCAATTCATCCAAAAGTGTATTGAAACATCTTGATATGTTTTTATTATATTGAGAAGAAATTACCAAATACAATTTATTACATGATGTGAACTGCATGCTGCTCTTGTCTTTCTGTTGGAGTTCTGAATTTTGTAAAAGTGCTTAAAATACTTCTTCCACTGATATGAGGGGTTCACCAAACAACTTACAATTAAATGGTTCTTAAGGGTTGTTAGAGACAGAGATCATAGAGTTCATTGCCTATAAATACTTAAATATGGTAGAGGGATGTAAGTTTTCAGGCTATTGCCTGAAATTCTTTTCTCAAAATTTCCACAATTTCATTTCAGCCCATTTTTAAGGCATTTAGCCCAAATTCTCACACTTTTTCAGGCCATTCAGGATTTACTTTTCAGGCCCTCTTATCCTGGGCTGTGAAATCTCGGATTAAAATCAGATTTCAGGTTTTTTCATCAAAATCATCCCTGTGTTAAAGTATAGCATATTGTTTTAATTATTAAGACTTTTTTTCAGCTTTTTCATAGTTTTTGATCAGTGGCTGCTTGGGGCATGAAATTTTGAAAAGTTGATGTTAATTTCAATTGAAAACCGTAGCCAGCACTCTCTGAGAATCCCTGTTGCTCCTGCACAAAAAGGATCAATGTGAACAAGCTCATCAACATCAACAATGGCATGCATCCATAGCTGTACGAAAAGACTAAAATCTGCTTGCTAAAATGGTTTATTTGTCACATTTTAAAGGGACATTTCGCGATTCACAACTTCGTCCCCCCGACTTACCTAAAAAAGTTGAAATTTTTATATCATCTGAACCGTTAGCCTCAGTAATCCACGTGTACCTAATCTTACGTGCAAAGTCGGTCGTATCTCTAAGAAATTCTTAATTTTGTATTTATAAACGGACAAATTACAGCACAGTGGCCTATGGGACCATGGGAAAAAAGCAGTTGCTCATAACACAAAACTGCAAGATCGGGATCGACTCAAACTTTGTGAATAAGCTTTTCTTAAAGATATCTAGTGAATAATGAATAAAACAGAAGGTGCTGGAATCACGAAATGCACCTTTAAGATGGACAGAAGTCATTTCTATATGTCAACTTCTGCACTTTAATGTAATGGGCGAGTTGTGCCCATATTAGCCTAAGGACCGGCAAATTCGCAACAAATTCACAATCGTGGTTGGTAATTATCAGTATAATATGTGCACGTATGGCATATTTTTTTTGTTACTTTTGGGAAACATTTGGTCAAAACAATTGAGGGGGCATTTATTAGAGGGTGTTTATTACAGACAATGTGGTAAGTAGGTTGACAGACGTAGCTGCAATTCTTTAAGAATTATGCCTGTTGTTTCAGGGGTCAGGTCAAAGGTCATCTGGGAGTCATTGCCCATCATTCTTCAGAACTGTTTTGCGAGATTGCTGCTTCCAGAAAAATTGATGGGCACTAACTGAACTTGATCACAAATCAATGTGGCCAAGTCACTTGGAACCCTCGGGATAAAAATAAAAGGTTAATAGTCATCTAAAAGCTCATTTGAGATAATTGTCTCATTAAAGCCGCTTAATTGGAACAAATCGAGTACCAAAATCAAGCAGTTGTCCCAATTAGGAGTGTTTCACTCAGTCCTTAATGTATTTCTTAAAGAAATACAGCTTGTCAATTAACAGAAAGTCACAAATAAGAGTATACAAATTATGCAGCTTTGGCTGTATACACCCTTTGGAAGTTGGAAATACAGTGATAAAGAAATAAACAAACCTCAGGTTACAATCATTGGAACTACATTTTGCACATAAAACACTGCCCTCTCAGCGGGAGGCATTTATAACCACCTTTTCATATTTTTAAATAGCATTTCAAACTTGTCTTTGAACATCCAAACACATTTGACTTTTGAAATAAAACTCTGTACCAAATTTAGATATGAACCTGCCAAAGAGCTATTCACAATTTGTGATCATCTCTATACCAATCCTTATAGACTATTAGCCCTAGTAGATTCTGTAATTCGCTGATGTAGTGCATGTTAGTATCCATTGGTTACTGGTTCAAGCATTGGCTCATTCACCTGTTCCGAATTATGATATGCCATAGCTTTTGTGTAGTGATCAATGTGATCAGTGGCTCCTACCAAAGTTAGTGTGAGCCAGTTGACCTGGCAACGGTCTTATTCTAAGGTGCTCTACATCAGAAAGTAGGTTACAACACTTAGGTCTGTGGTTTTTGAGATGCCCTCAATAATTGGTGAAGCCATCTGAAAAAAACAGTGACCCGAGATTAGGCTTGTTTGGACCAATTTGAATGCATTTTTCACCTCTATGCTGATTTGACAAAGTATGCTCATGAAAATTCATAAATTTTGGGGAAAAAATGACCCCTCCAAAAAAATTGAGTGACAATAGTTGCCTGCAGGACTCTCGGAGTTAAATTTTTTTTTTTTTAATTCAGTGTCTTCTGGGACAAATATTCCATAAATCTAAGAGCTGTTTTGCTACAATACATACCACATTATGAACATGTTAATCTTATCAGGATATCTGGGTCATGAAACAAGGACCAGATCAATTACAGGCAATTTTGTAACTGTTATTTTTATTTGTGGGTACCCACCCTTCTCATCTTCCATTTCATTCCAATAAAATAATCCAAACTATAGCTGCAAGGAGAAATTAATGGGGTGTAAGGTCTCCAATAATACCATAGGCAAAGGTGGATGCTATTTAAAATACATCTTGACAAAATACTGAGGCCATGACATCACCGCAGCAAGGATTCAATTTCAATTTGGTATCCTCAGAGCTGCTAATACTTGACCCTGTGACCCTTATGTGGCTCCTTGTGAAATCTATCCTGGCTTGGTTGTGGCCATATTGCTTGGTTTCCATGGCAAACGCCCCTTGTGTGGTGGCCTTTTGGGTTGCATGGGGAGCAATCATGTGTAGAATTTTCCCTGGTGGGGACAGTGCAACGATGGTGAGATGATTGGAGGGAAGGTTCTTATATAGACTCTTACCCACAGAGATGGTTTGTTTAATTCATAATGAATATTGTCAACTTGTAAGGTTAGGGTTGCACTGTGCATGATATCAGTGTCTTTATATTCTTAGAGCATTTTAATCTGGGTTATGTGGCAATCAATTACCAAGAACTTGACCCCTTGACACAGCATAACAGATATCAATGTCATTTACCCGAGTTGCCATCTTAGCATCTCTTGTGCGTTTTAGTATTTATCCAAAGTGTTTGACAAAATTATTGCATTTTAATCTTAGTAAAGGTGGTTGTTCCGATTTTTTGTACTGCTGTTTTCTATACTTGTATGAGATGCCTGGCCTTGCACATACACCCCATCAAGTACACCCGTGGGAAACCAACTTGGCGGTTGATGGTAGAAGACGCAATATGCATGTTTGTGTTGCCAAGCCCATATTCATACTGTTCCTCAAAAAGTGGTTAACCTACAACGGCGGTTTTTGTGTTTATAGCTGGGAATGAATGGATTTGAGGCCTAATTTCACAGGGACACAATGAGAAAATCCGGCCTTTCATCGATATCAAAATCGATACTACCACCCTACCGCGGTAAATCAGGGGGTCCCCAAAGACGATCGAACACGCATAGTTGGCGTGGTGTTTGTAACCCACCCTTTTTATGAAAACACCCTTTATATTTAAAAGTAATAACCCTTTTTTATAATTTATTGGAAATTCTATAGCTGTCACACCATTTTTTGTTTACCAATTAGTGTACAAACATAAGAGTAAGATAATTTTCAATGTTTTGTTTTGTCAATTAAAATCCACGTTCCCCACAAACATGGCTTTGTATTTAAGGGAACCTAACTTTGTTGGATGTGGGTGACACTTTATTTTCAAATGGATGCTGCATAGCAACATGTTGCACAGATAGTATTGGGCATTTTATTTTCGAACCCCCTTTTATTTCTGAACCCACCCTTTTTACAAACCCCTTTAGTTACACAAAATACATTATCATCCCCACCTTTTATTAAACCACTTTTTAGAATTTTTTGAAAACCCACCCTTCTAAAGAGCGTGGGTTACCAACAGTGACACCCCTTAGTATTTTTGGTTTAATCACTTGAGGGTCGTTTTTAAAAAATGCTCAAAAAGTTTAAGAACCACAAGATATTTCATGATCATGCTAAAAATTCCCAAAGTATTAGCATCTTGTGGGCTATAATCAGTGTAAAAGTCAGGGTTTATGTGTTAAGAATAGGGCTTTTGTGTGATCACATGACCTTGTTGAAGTGAAATTTCCCAAATAGGTACATGGTGGGATTGACTCAATACACCCTTTGATTTTTTCCCCATGAGCCATTGTGGGTCAATGAAAATGGCAGCAAAGAAAGGGGGAAAACTTCCATTATCAATGAATAATGATATGTCTTAGAATATAATACCTGTCTAGAAATATATTAAAGTAAATTATATAATCAGCCTGGCTTTTTGCTTGAATTTAAAGACTCATTGATTGGACCAAAAGAGTCAAAATATTTGAAATTTGCAAGAGTGGCTTAAAGGGGGATGGCCCGATTTAAGGATATTAAGTTTTCATCTTAATAGATTGGCCTTCACTCCAAAACCCATCTGTAAAGTTTTGCGCCGATATTTCAATCCGTTTTGATGTGAGAGCTAAAAACGTGATTTTATAAGCCCCCATAGAGTACTGTGTAAAATTAATATTGGTCGACCAATATGGGGCACATTTTCGCTCATAACTTCCAAACCAAACATCCTTTGGCTCTAAGATTTCACAGTGTAAATGAAAAAATAGTAGCTTTCTTCTGATACCAAAATGTTGACCACTTCCCGCAAATTCTGGGGACGAGGCTATTAGCGATCAGGCCATGGACCTTTAAAAGAGAAGGATAAGTCTGAAGAATTCACTTAATTTTTTTCAATGAAAAATTGACAAAAAAGGGAGAAATCGGCATTCAAAAATATGAATCGCCACTCAATTACGTGTTGTAGTAAGTGTCCATATGGAAGTTCGTGGCTGAAATTTCCGATTTTGTCTTTATTAGGTTGCTTTTGGTCTCATCACTTGTTGGGTATGTTGGGATGTCTATACTTGATACAAACATGCACAAATTTGATTTTTTTTTTGATCTTATGATTTAGCAAATCACTGATAGTGCTTTTAAATGATTGCAAATCTTTGTTACCTTATGCAAAGTTTGCTTTGCTTATGACAATTTTCTGTGATATGATCAAACAAGGCTTACTGTATTCTGCGCTACTAAAGGAAAGAGGCTCAGCGCACCGATTGGATTACACGCTTTGTTCCGTCTATGTACAAGATGGAATATAGTGTGTAATTCAATGGTGCACTGAGCCTACTTTTGTTTTGTTTCACAAAATATAGTAAGCCAAACTAAACTTCCTTTCGGATTTTCATTGTTAAACCAATAACGGCGTCTAAATTTGGGATTTTAATCAATTTTAATATTCATGAGCATCTTAAATGACATTCCAAGTAATTCAAGGCTATTCAGAGATTAGAGTAAAGGTCCTTTCATACTTAATGCAATGCAAAGCAGTGAAATGGAGGGAGTTTCTGTAACCTGACCCATCTGACACACTTTTTTTCTGACACACTTATGAATTCGGAAACCCTTCACGGAATAAAGCACAGGTTTATCCCATTAAGGTTTCTGAATTCTTAAGTCAGTGTGTCAGAAAAAACCTTCAATTGACTTGATGGGTTAAAAAAAGTCAGATTGGTCAGGTTACGGAAACTCCCTAAAATGGATGAAATCCATCTCTGACAAGATATCACACAGCTGCAGCTCAATTGTGCTGCTGTTGTATGGAGTTGGATTACATCAATTTGTGCAGTGCAGGGAAGTATAATGGACCTTAAAGGCACTATCAGTGATCCATCCAAGAAAGTCAAAATATTCGAAATTTGCAAAATTAGTCTAAAAGTGAAGAATGAGTCTGTAGAATTTGCATAAGTTATAAAATTTCTTTCCAAAGGAAAAATTATAAAAAAGGTAGAAAACAGTGTTCAAAGATACAAATCCCCATTCATTTATGTGCTGTAGTAAGTGTCCGTACACACAGTAATGACTAAAATGTCTGATTTTGTCTTTATTAGGTTGATTTCAGTCTTATCACTTGTAGGGTATGTTAGGGTAGCTATACCTGTTACAGACATGCGAAAATCTGATTTTTGATGATTTTTTCGATTTTCTGATGTGACAAATCACTGATAGTGCCTTTAACTAATGTTAATCAAACTGGAGGCTAAAAAGATGTGACATGCTCCTACAGTCTGAAGACAGGTCAGATGTTGAACAGAAGTTGAAATCATACAGTAGAGCCTCTCCTGTGTAAATGTTGTGACTGTGTAAAGTGTTTACTGCATGAAATGAAGCTGTGAAAAGACCTACAAGTGAAGAAAATCCAGCTGTGATTCCACCTTTGGAGTACTTCGATATATGGAGCTTTTGAAATCCATGACGGATGGTTCTGGGACGGTAACTTTACTGTCCTTGCTCGTCTGTTGTACAAAGTGTCCATTGTGCAGATGATCAATTTTAATTTTTCAGAACCAAGACGATGATGACTGATGTCACTTTATTGGTACAAACCCGAGGTCATACATGTAAGTCAAAATCTGACTGTTCCGGGCACGACAAAGATTTGCTCACACAACCATCCTAAAAATAACGAGAGCGAGAGCAGATAACGCATCAAAGTCGACGCATTTGCATGTCTCAAAATGTCATTTCATCCATCGTAGAACCATCCATGTATTACAAAAGCCCCCATTAAGCTTAGGTTATCACTTAAAGGCACTATCAGTGATTTACTACCAGAAATTGAAAACAAATCATCAAATCAGATTTTTCCATGCTTGTAACAAGTTTAGGTATCCTAACAAACCTCACAAGTTATAGGACCAAAAACAACCTAATAAGGACAAAATTTAGTCATTACTCTCTATGCGGACACTTACTACAACACAATTCAATGGAGATTCAATGATTCAATGCTGTTTTCCTTTTCTATAAATTTTTCACTTGGCAATTTTTTTAATTAGAATTCTACAGACTTATTCTTCACTTTTAATCTATTTCTCCAAATTTATAATATTTTGACTCTTTCGGGTGGATCACTGATAGTGTCTTTAATCAGCAGCGATTGGGATGAATGATTATATTGATTTCACATACAATGACTAACAGAAACAGAGTAATCAGTATGGTTCTCACAAGCATTTAATCAGTAAACCCTTCCACTGCTTTTTCTTCAAACCTAACAACTTGCTTGTCAGTTCCGCCCAGTTACTTCCGATTGGGAGTGGTTTCTAACCTTAAGGGTTGTTTTACAATCAGGGTACCTCGGCTGTCTCATTTGGGGTGAAAAATGAAGTGTCATAAAATATTTTCAATATTGATGCTTTTGCATTGTAGGCAAGTCAAGAAGTATAATTCCAAAATTTTGAGGCGTCACATCTTCGTGAACAATTTTTACGATTGATAAAATGTTACATTTTTTGGAGAGGACAAGTTTTTGACGCAACACACAAAACAAAGTGCTTTGATTATTTTCAGCATTAATATTTTTGCATTATAGATAATTCAAACAGTATGTTTCCAAAATTTGGAGGTGTGAGGTCTTCTGCAACAATTTTTATGGTTAGTCAAACTTCATGTTTTCGGAAAGGACAGATTTTGACGGAACACTGACTTCTAACATTTGATCATGTGATACAGGAAAAGTTAATGGGTAGCCATCAAGTGTTTACTACAAATGCGTAAAACATAAGTTAGAGTTTTTACAGCAAATATCACAGATCAATCTGTCAATTTAGTTTATGCTTCATTAGCCTAAATATGGAGAGGACATTTTTTGACAGAATTTACCACTAAATTTCAAATTGATACATGTTACCAAATGGTCACATTCTTTTAAAATTTTTGGATATTAATTACCTTGCTCCAAATGTTATTCCTGAATGTTGTCCAAATGTTCTTTATGACAGTGATGAATCTACTCAAATATTAACCTAAATCAAATGAGACAGTGATTTTAAGCAATTTCCATACATATGTACATATTTTTGTTAGTCATCAAGCATTTAAAAAGGTTTCTTTGTAGCTGTAGGTAGTGCTTTTGATGGTCTTTAAGTTGGCACAGTACCATTTATGAAAATGTACAGGCATTGATTTTATGGGTCACATTGTAGTGTTTAGCCAAGAGGTACCCTGATTGTAAAACAACAACCCTTAACACCTTTGTGGCCAAGTGGGCCACATCTGACCCAGAGAGGGAACAAAGTATATTCCTGATCTCTTTTTGGGGTTTTGGGGACCTAAGCTGACAGGTAATACACATAATCCAAGTTCTTTGAAAAGCCACTGCAAATAATAAAGATTTATAGATCGGTTGACTGCCCAGTAATTTGCTGTCTCTGCTAAATCATTGTTAGCTGCATTTTACAAAGGGAAAGTATTATGCAATATTCAACCTTGGATTATACTGTCAACCTAGATGCAAAAAAAGGTAATGTTTCATACAGAAGTCCCAAGGATGCAAATGAGGTATTACAATTGATTCCGTCATGCGCTGTATGATGTTGTGCAGTAGCGCTTGACGGAATAAATGGAAATAACTCATTTGCATCCTTGGGACTTCTATATGAAACGTCTACCAAAAACAGACACATATAGGAATAGCTATACACTATGGCTAACTGAACCGGTCAGTAAAGGTGTTAAAAATGTTGTCTGCTGTCACGGTTTGTTAATGAGGTAGGTCACATTGGGTCAGCAGAGGTCAATCTGTGTATGCCCCATATGAGTCTTGGGCCATTGGTATTGCTAGGTGTATTTAGTTAATCAGTTAATGCGTACAAGTAACCCCACTCCAAAGATTGGCCATAAACTGAAATGATGGTACTTTAAACTTTTTGACTAATTGCTAGGTCAGAGGTCAAGTCGATACTGAAAACGAGGATCAGTGTTATGCTGTTAACAAAAACAAGTTTCATGAACAGTAAATACTCCTCATATAAGCTTTTTTTTCATGAGTAAAATCAAGACATGATTTTGTGGTTCACTTTTGTCTGAAGTGCAAGAATATGATGCACATATTCCAGATGTACAACATAACACCAAACCTCGTTTCAGTAACGACTTGACCTCTGTCCTAGCAATAAGCCAAATCGCTATTGTAACTTCTGGTAACATTTTTAGGACTCCTGCCCTTTGATGCCATCAATATTCAGGAAAATTGCCTTTTGGTAATTTAGAAAAATGGCTCTAAGATATTTTATGGCATATATAATTTATGGCATATATATCTTATTGGCTATATTGCTTGAATAGTTGATAAAAACATAATTATTAAAGCATAATCTTGATTTGTCAAATGTCAGGAGTCCTAGAAAGTGGCAAAACCTTCCCATAATGCATCACCAATCTAATGCTAATATCGCTTATTAGTTCAAATATGGACATTTAAAGCGCCTTCATTTCATCTTACGGCCAACTTTGGCCAATCGGCAATCTTGCCAATCTGCAAGAAAAGAATGACAAACATATTTCAGCTGTTCAGGATAATGCCGATACTCATTTTCATTGACCTCTGACCTAGCAATTAGTACACTAAATATGGACATTTTAAGTACCATTCACAACCTCATGAATAGGCGCAATGCCTGCGTTTCAATCAAATTTCACTCTGGTGTAAAGACGCTAACGCCAATGCAGGTCATTGATATCTCACAATGACCGCGTATTTAATAATATGCTTTATAATGACCTCAGCGTATAACGTTCCCACTATCGCACAAGACAAATATGTACATACTGCCCGTATAAGAACATTGCATGAGCGATGGAGTTCGTGATTGGTAAACAATGTGTCCACTGGACTGTTCGATTGCATACGGGATGATGAAGGCACGAAACAAGATGACCGCAAAATTCAGGAACCACACGATGGATATTTCTACAATAAAATATTTATATTTGATTTAATTATTCTCGAATGAGGTTAACAACTTTGCGCTAGCTGTCTTTCGGTCATGGTTTGGTAATTCCTCGGGACCAAACCAAATCCCTCCGGTTTAAAACAATGACCTTAAAGCATAGCACACCATTATTAACCTCTAAATCAGTTCATTTCACAGCCAACTTTGGCTAATCATAGGAATGGTCTATTTGCTGATCTGTATGCAGATGACAGTAAAGAAACGTGGTTCATCTGCCACTAAATGCCAGTCAACAGGTCGTGGAGTTATGAAGCCAGGCCATGTACCAGGGAAGGGGTATCAAGTTTGATCTTAGGCAGACATGACCATATCAGATGGAAGACATCACAGTATGATGTAATTACGTCCTGATTAATAATTTGTTGGACAGAATCAAACGCACGCGAGCGTGGACTGCATGAGCCAGGAGGAACATTGCACCCCGTTTCGCGATGCGTAATTGGTCGAATGCGCCAAATCTCCGCGGAGCTTGTTGCGCTTACATGAGTGTGCATATCTCTTGTCCAAGTAATTTGTGATCCCACTATAGTTGAATACTGATAGCCAATGGTGACGCCCAGAAGGATCACTTTTCCTGTGTCAATGTTGCTTTCCATTATTGTATATTCCCAGCAGTTACTATGGCACAAAATGAGAGAAGGCAACATCCAAAAGGTTGACATACTTGGACTGTATTGACATTAAGTTTTAAAGTATGTCAACCCTGCACATTACTATCTGTTTCATTGCCTTCTTTGTGCCATATTAACAGAACATGACATTCTATATATGTCCATTATACCTACCATAACCACAACATGATTATGGGCAGAGTTAAAAAAGAGTTTGAAAATATCTCTGGGTAGCCGCTATCATGAAGATGTTGCAGAGTCTTTTGTTTCTGATGATTTCTTGCCATTATTTATTGCTTTCTGTGGACCACCATCCTTTGAGGCTTCACCAATTTCAAAATCTATCCTCTCTTTTGCTCGAACAACCTGCAATGCCAAGATTAAGAAATAATAATAGGTATAGTTTCTAAGAAGTCCTGATAAGAGATTACACAAATGACAATTCCAGAAAAAAAAATTATGGAGATGACCCAAAAGCGGGGGGGGGGTGAAGTGATCACCCTCTTAACCTGAAGTTCCACTTAAAAATTGTGTAAAGAAAATTACACCAAAAAATATTTTTAATTATTTTAAAAAATACCAGGAAATATCCAAAATAATAATACTTGGAAATGTTGCTTTTAATATTGGCTTCTAAATGTTTAAATTGTTATTTTTTTTGGTACTTGATCTTATTGATGTCAAATATTTGTATAAGTGCATTTGAATGAAATCTGCTTGGATTATAATTTTTCATACTTGCCCCTCATTTTAAATTACCTTGGGTTCTTGAAATGTACTTTCGAATATCATGCGTTGCATGAACATCTGCCCGAAATAGAAATCTTTGTTTGACTGATCCATGAACAAAAGAATCCTTCATTCCATATCCAAATGCACACTTCATGCATGACATGTAAACCTGCCTGTTGTACTTGAAACCAGTGGAGTACCGACTGGGAGAGTGAGGAGGCAGGGGGAAAATTGCCATATCTGGCTCAAAAAAGCAGGACAAAATGGACAAAAATTTGAATTTTCATCTTTTTGGAGAATTTTTACCAATTTTAGCCTAAATTTATGATAAGGAGGCATTTTTTATGCACATTTGGTCTTGTTCTGAATTTGTTAGAGGGACGACTTGGGAGTTTATCCCCTCAGGATCGATTGTCATGGTATGGCACTGCTTGAAATATTCCCGACATGGAGATTTGGAGAAATAGAAAGTGCAATCCAAGTACAGTGCTTGGATTGTACAATGCACCCTACAGAGAATCAGGAAATTTCAGTACAATAAAAAGTATAGTTCTTCTAACTTGGATTGTACTTTTGAATGCACTTTCTAGTGTTCCAATTCTACATCTCAGCAATGTGGGTAAAGATGTACATAAAATCCACTTGTTTTTTAAAATGACTGTCACCTGATCAAGCTACTCACCTTTGATTGCAAATAAAATGATCCTCCCTTGGCCTTTTCATTAACCTTAAACAAATGTTCATAGTTCTTTTGTATAAGTTCTTTGTCTAATCTGGACACATTGAGTATCTGTTGAGCCTCCTGTATTGTCATTCCCATAATACTATTAGTAGCTGCTGACTTAGCGCCTTCTTTACCACCTCCTGCTCTCTTTGCTGCCTGCTGACTTGCTGTTAAAGGGATAAAAAGTGAAGATTTACTAATTAAATGTGGGTAACCAATTGACAGCCTACCCCACCACTTCACCTCAACAAATTGAGTATAGGTATCAGAGAAAAACCCCAGTAAAAAGTTAGCACTGAGAATGTGTCCTTTTAGATGCTATGCACAAAAAGACCCCCACATGTGCTTGACTGAGACAAAACTGGATTTTAAAACTGTGGTTTGGCTGTTTTCAGCCCTTGATAACTTGCCTCATATGACCTTTGACCTTGGTTATGTGACCTGAATGGATTATCATTATGAAGGTTCTAAGGGGCATGCATGAACCCAATTTCTGTAGCAATATGTACTTCTCAAAGAGACACTTTCTTCAAAAACTTAACTTTGAAAATTTTTTATTTTTTTTAACAAAATTTCACAAAGCACCACGTCAGACGGAATTGAGGACTGGTAGGTGTCCCCTCCTGCAATTCTTGCAGGCGGCACACAATAAAAATTTTTGCACATCATTCACTGTAGAAAAAGAGATATATTGAAATGTCTTGCCATTACTTACCTGGCATAGTCATATTTGACAGCCTGTGAATGCTCTGCCTACCACCTGGGCACCTAACACTATGATCTGAGCTATGTACTTAGCCTGCAAATAAAATAAGAGTTATTATTTGGTAAATTAAATTTGTTTACAATTGGTAATATGGATGCAAAATGCATAGTTGCTGTAGTTTTAATGAAATTGTTGCTAATGGTTCAAAGGCAAAAGGATATTGGCAAAAAAGGATATACACCCAGCTGCCGGGTCTAAATTTTTTTTTTAACAAGGCGGTTCTCGAACCACAAAGGTCCCCCGCCCGTCGCAACAGTAAATGGAGGGAAATATAATTTAAGATCACAGGGAGAATTGTGATGGAAATAAGTTGTCTCAACCACTGAGGCTGCTGCCATAGCAGTTGCAATTTGACGGTATCAATGTTGACCTACATTGACCATACAACTATTTGTAGTTTTTGACCTTAGATGACCCTACCTGAAATGACCTTCAAAATTTTTGGCAATGAATGCTTCCTACACCCATCAGTTTTCATGACCATACTCACCATGTGTATGGATTTGACCTGGATGACCCCACATGACCTTGAAAAGACCATCAAAATTTTTGGCACTGAATGTTGACCACACCCACCAAGTTTCAATCAGCCTACCACATACTAGTTATTTGAACTTGGATGACCCCACATGACCTTGAAATGACCTTCAAAATTTTTGGCACTGAATGTTGACCACACCCACCAAGTTTCACCACCATCCCTATACCACATTTGACAGGGTTTTATAGCAATTTTATTCTATATTCCCATTTGACCTTGAATGACCCCCCCACCGCATGACCTTGAAATGACCTTCAAAATTTTTGGCACTGAATGTTGACCACACCCACCAAGTTTCATATCCTACCACATTGACAAGGGGCACAGCAATTTAATTCCATTTGACCTTGAATGACCCGCATGACCTTGAAATGACCTTCAAATTTTTTGGACTGAATTTGACCACTCCCACCAGTTTTTAACATCCTGCCACTGCCAGCTTATAAACAATTTAATTATATCCTAATAATCCCCATTTTTGACCAAATTTGAACCCATTTTTGACCATATTTGACCTTTGACCCTGCCACATGACCCATCTCCAAACTCATCCGCCGCCTACTTGAGCAACATCTATGGTGCGAAGAAAAAAGTACAACCAAAATAACATCGTGATCAACTACAATGCTCAACAAAATATCCAAAATTATAATACTTGAACTGTTGCTTTTAATATTGGCTTCTAAATGTTTAAATTGTTATTTTTTGTTTTGGTACTTGAATCTTATGATTCAAATATTTTAGTATAAGTGCATTTGAAATGAAATCTGCTTAGGATTATAATTTTTTCAATACTTGCCCCGCATTTTAATTACCTTACCTTGGGTTCTTTGAAAGTACTTTCCCGAATATCATATGCGTTGCATGACATCTCCCGCATAGAAATCTTTGTTCGACTGATTCCATTACAAAGAATCCCTTCAATTCCCATATATCCAAATGCACACTTCATGCATACATGTAACCGGCCTGTGTAACTTGAAACCAGTGTAGTACCGACTGGGAGGTGAGGAGCAGGGGGGAAAATGTCATACGGCTCAAAAAGCAGGCAAAATGGACCAAATTGGAATTTTCATGCTCTCGTTGGAGAATTGTGACCAATTTAGTAGCCTAATTTTATGAAAAATGAGGAGGCATTTTTTTTTAATGCACATTTGGGTCTTGTTCTGAATTTTGTTTTAGAGGGACCCTTGGGAGTTTTATCCCCTGCAGGATCGATTGTCATGGAGGCACACTGCGTGAAATATTTCTCCCGACATGGTGGAGAGTTGAGAATATAGAAAGTTGCAATCCACGTACAGTGCTTGGATTGTACAATGCAACCCCCTACAGAGAATCAGGAAATTTCAGTACAATAAAAAGTACATCAAGGTCGTCTAACTTGGGGATTGTACTTTTGAATGCAACTTTCTAGTGTTCCATTCGGGACCTATCTCAGCAATGGTGGGATAAAAGATGTACATAAAAATCCCACTTGTTTTTTAAAATGACTGTCACCTTAGCTACTCACCTTTGATTGCAAATAAATGATCGCTCCCTTGCCTTTTCATAACCTTAAACAAATGTCATATTCTTTTTGTATAAGTTCTTTGTCTAATCTGGACACATTGAGTATCTGTTGAGTCCCCTGTATTGTCATTTCCCATAATAGCTATTATTTGCTGGCTGACCTGAGCGCCTTCTTTACCACCTCCTGCTCTCTTTGCTGGCCCCCTTGGTTTTTTTTTTGTCCTGCTGACTTGCTGTTAAAGGATAGAAGGGAGATTTACTATTAATGTGGGTAACCAATTGACAGCCTACCCCACCACTTCACCTCAACAAATTGAGTATCGGTTCATAGAAAACCCCAGTAAAAAGTTAAGCCCCCCAAAACTTGGGAAATTGGCCTTTAGATGCTAATCACAAAAGACCCCATCAAGGTGTTTGACCATGACAACTGATTAAACTTTGGTTTTGATGTTTTCACCCTATTTTAATAACTTGACCTCATATGAACTTTGACCTTGGTATGTGACCCTTAACCACATCATATGAAGGTTTCCTAGGGTCTGCATGACCCAAATTTCTGTATGCAATATGTATTACTATCTCAATGAGACACTTTTCTTCCAAACTGTAAACCTTTGAAAACAGAATGCCACAAAAAACAGAGCTCCACGGGCACACGGTCAGACATAATTGAGGGACGGTAAGTTTGCACTCCTGCAATTCTGCAGGCTACCCAACAAAATATTTTGCAATCATTTCACTGTAGAAAAAAGAGATTAAATAGTTCAATGTTTCACCCATTACCTACCTACCTGCATATTCATATTCACCCTTGTGAATGCTCTTCCTACCACCTGGGCACCTAAACCTATGATCTGAGCTATGTACTTAGCCTGCAATAAAATAATAAACAACTGTAGTGAGGATATATTTTGGTTACAATTTTGAGTAAATAATGGATGGCAAGATATCCATCATTGTTGCTGTAGTTTTTAAAAAGTGTCATGCTTATGGTTCAAGGCATAAGAATGCAAAAGATACACCACAGCTGCCGGGTCTACATTTTTTTTTTAAAAAGACCTTACGCTAGCGAACTATAGGCAGAGCTATTGCTGCATTGTGTATAGCCTCCATGCTCGCATTTCCATAAATTGGGTCCTAACAAGTGTTTACATAGTAGAAAAGAACAAATTCTGTCGTGCTTTTTCATTTAAAACAAGTATTACTTTAAAATCCATAGCCCATACCCAGGATTTTTGGTCACCGGGGGGCCGCCGTGATCTAGGCTGACCCCCTCCCCCCCAATAAAAATCGTACGGGTCGGGGGGTGGGGTGTTTTGTCCAATGGCGTTGTTTGGGGCCTTCGCTCTAGGGTTTTTGAAAGCCACATTTAACCAAACGATGCGGTGTTTCTTTTGAATTTGTTAAATATTATACTTATTTTAAATTGTTAAAACATATTAACTTGCCAGGCAAGTTTGCCTAATGCAAAATGGGGGACCCAAATGCATCCGCACTTAAAGGGGAGCCCGACCAATCCTAAAGTGTTTGTGGCTAAATTCACATCTCAGTTCGACTGCGCGCCGACGCGCGGATCAATCAGAGTATTCGCTTTCCAAGACACATTTCTCCTGCAAAGTTGGTAAAACAATTGGATAGAATGCCGTAGAGGTATGACCAAGGTATTAAAAATTAAGACAGGTAAAGCGCAGTTTTTTTAAGTTATAATGGTAGTGCTGAGGGGACCCCTTCAATACGCCAGTTCATCAATCAATCACATTTGTCTCGCACAAAGTTGTAATAGAAATGATTTGACATTCTAAGGTTCACCATAAATAATAATGCAGAGATGGTTAAGCAATACAACCTCGCCATTTTCTCTTAAAACTTGTACAAACTGGGGTTTGCAACCTCCATAAAATGTGTCTAAACAAATGTATATAGTTGGTTCCTGTATATAACAAATTTGCAAAAGTATTTGGAATTCACCTTAAACTAGAATTTTCGCGGTTCTCGGCTTTTGCTTTTCAGGAGAGCGTTTGAATTCCTTTTGTTTGTTTTCCCTTCCGAAGCTTATTCGACTACTTTGGCGATTGGGGGGGGGGGGGGGGGGCTTTTGTGACCGATCGTTATTTACAGAGCGCTTGGTGCCGAAGGAGATGGCTCCAAATTTTTTTTTAAACTTGGGGGCGCTTGGGATCTGATTGTTTCCCAACGTCCAATACACTGTTAAAATGTGTCATTAAAATAACTGCGTTTTTACTGGCAGCTGGGCCTCACAACATGTTAAACTTTTTTTACAGTGATTCGCAACGTTTTGAGTCCTTTTACAGTAATTTGGTAAATTGGTGCAACACATTGCATGTTGCATGACATAGTCGGGTGTGTTTTGCATTTCTTGAGTGGTGAATTACATAAGTTAAGGGGAAAAAACAAGTTTGTCTCAAAGACATCGCCAGCGGGATTTTGTTAAATTGGTCCTTTAAGCCATTGTTTTTTTTTTAGGTTTTTGCCTACTTGAAAGATACATGTTTATTTGAAAAAAAATGAAATTCCGGGTCCGTTTAGTGGTCAAAAATGCAATAAAGATTTTTTTTTTAAATCCGCATATTCGATTAACATTTTCCTAAAAAAGAGGCGCTTTTACATTTGCAATTTTTTTTTTCACATGTCTTCTGAGTCTTTTTTTACCTTACAACGGGACATTCGCTTTGGTCAAAAAGTAGAATAGGAATTGCCCCTCCGTCGCGTGGGACTTCCGTCTAGTGCAAAACACAACATGTCAAAAGTCATAAGAATAGCCAATGGATCAATGTGCTCATCAACTGCCTCGTTCAATAACGAACATTCTCTAAATATTTGTTAATGGTATGCATTTAAATATGATGAGCACTGGCTTCGTTCGACTTCATTTTTTTTTAATTGTAATATTATGTGTGAATAGGCCATACTAACTTAACATACCTATTTAGGGCACTGACCACACCGACTTTAACAATAATACAATTCCATAGAATTTGAAGGTAAATCAAAATCAGTGGCGGCACCAAACCTCTTTTCTGGGGAAAACGGATGTACACGAAGTAAAATTTTTTGGGAGACAAAAGTGAAGTATCTGTCGTAAAATATCAAAATTTTGAGATTTGGAAACAATTTTGGCCCAAATCGCTGATTTTTGCCAATTTGGTGATTTTGACCCCCCACTCGCTGCATGAATCCGTCAAAATATGTGGGCCCATGCCCCCCCCCGGCGCCGCACGGATCAAAATTGTCGAACAATCAGCCTATCTCAAGGTATTGTAAATTCCAAAGGTCCTGCCTGACCTGAAACCAGGTGACAACCACTTTGCTGCACGTATATTCTATAGGTTATAGAATTCCCATTTGTAATGTTGAGTCTGGACGCCCCTTGATCCGCCATTATGGGGTGGCAAATACAAAAGCATATAAAACTAAACCTCGCTATGTCAGGGACAGAAATAGCCGACCAATTGCGTCGTATGCCAAGGTTTGTCAATCATCTCGGCGCGGACTGTGATTGTTTTTTAATGTGTAATAGGGTGGGGCATTTTCCAACACATATTGATTTAAAAATGTCAGAACATGCTCTATTTGAGTCTAGTTTTCTGATGCAGGGACACAATAAATTCACGTAAGTAACCTTCAGTTTCATAGCTTTAAATGTTCACAGATTATTCTTTACGGCCGCCGATATATGTTCTGCACCGTCAAATTACGTCAGCGAACGCGCCATTGGTCGCCTTATTCTGTTCCATGAACTATAACATTTGTTTTATGAAAGAGATGTTCAGATTGTCTCAAAACCTGAGGTATAATGACATTTACAACCCTTTATTTTAGAGTGGCATAAAAGATACCACGCTTAACTTCGAATTCGATTTTTATTTGTCCATGTTTTTTCTCTTTTTTTCTTTCGTATTTTTTTCCGTTTCCTGATTTTTTTTATTCTTTATACTTTTTACCTGGGGGCTCGCGCCCCCACGCGCGCCCCCCTGGGTACTCGCTTGTAATCAATCTGTCTACGCTGATGGTCACAGGGAAGTTATAGGGCGGGCATTTTGCGGTGGGGATTGCCATAGGTCGCCATGTAAACTGGCGTAAAATGCACCGTACCTGAACGATAGCAGGAGACTAATGGTAAACCGTACTTATAAAATAACCTGCCCACCTTTTAGAATGCCTATTTGTTTCACTTGCATGCTAGAAACAATCCAAAGAAATGGTCTCCAAACGGCCTCGAATCATCGTTGCACAGCGTAGAAGTCAACGTTTGTTTTCACTCCCGATGAAAAATCAGGGTTGGGCGATGACTAAGATTCTGAGTTTATTATAACATCTGCGCAGTGTGGTGTGGTTGCGACTTGATACTGTGAAACGAGGCCGATGATAAAGGTTAAGCACCAGTAAGTGACCCGGATGAGTACACAGCCCAATATACATTCAGACCATTATGAGTACACATTTTTTGAAGTTTATTACTTACAATGATGCCAAGGCAGTTAAGGTCACAACTTTTATTATACAGGGTGGGGGTCAGAAATATACAGGGTGAAACAACAACATGCTTAGTTCTTGAACTGTAAGATCACACAAATAAAAGATGGAAATAGACCCATTGTTTTCCGAGTAAATCTTTTACTGGTAGTAATTTGTAATGGAAGCAAGTCACTTTCAAAACAGGTATAGCAACCATATTGGTGTACTTTTTTGATATATAGAGGGTGATTAGGAAAAAAAGTTTCACAACCTAAAACATATTTTGTTTAGATGTTAAAGGATGTAATTCTCATTGTTTTATTTTAATACTCATTGAATTGGTGTTGCGCATGTGTTGTTGTGACTGCAACGAGTATCGGTCGGATGTTCCATTCATTTATCCATGGAATTATTCACCCTAAATTTGGTACTTCATTTTTAAAGTAAATTTCTATTTCTATACTGTATATAATGTATGTGTGGCAAAGATTTTAAATTTGAGACATATTTTATAGGTTGCAAAACTGTTTTTTCTCTCAGAGCCTTTGGCAATATATACACTCATTGACTGTGGTGTCCTCAGTTTTTTCTCAAAACTGGTACAAACCCTCAGACACACAAGGACCACAAGGATCGCATAACATCAGTTTTGTTGACATCATTTTACTGTTAAACTTTCAATTTGACAGGAGTAAAGCCTACTCAAATACGAGCATGTATTACTGAACAACATGTTATGTAATTTAATATTAGGCCACTGATTGGAGAGTGGTCACTCGACATGCCATTTCATTTCACACCTATGAATAGCCTAACAACCCTCGGAAAGACGTCCATATGTACCCCCTCGTATAATTTACATGATACAAAATTTATTTTAATTTTTGGCCATTGTTTCATCCAAAACGGCATAAACAGCTAACTATTAAATTTTATGTTGCATGTGAAAATATGAGGAGGTACATATGGACCTTGCCCCCCCGCAACAATGGGCATGATGATTGGCAGTGCTGAGTGGCTTGTTTATGTGATATATCATGATTGAGTATTTACAATGCCCAAAACCCCTTTTCCTGATTTTTATGAAATTAGACAAAGAGATATTACATCCAAGTTATTATGTGAGCAATTTGAATTTAGTAGTGACAACTAAAAGTGATTCAAGGTAAGTTTCACTGATATTTACTCTTTTGAGGCAATTACAGCATGTAACAAACCAACTTATGAGTCATGTGGACTTAGTCACGTTCTGCTTACAGTAACACAAAGTTGGTGGTGCATTAAATTGTCACTGCTCCTCTATGAATGTTTTCCAGAACAGAGGTCAGCATATGATAAGGAGTACGGTAGTGTTAAAAGAGTAACGTTAGACCTCTGGGTTCTGGTTACATAACTGTCTGCGTGTTGTGCTTTCATACCATCTTCCAGTTTGTTCGAAATAATCTAACCGTAAATGCCACTACATTTATGTTTAGGAAGTCTTAAGGTGCAAAAAGAGATTTTGAGACATCCATGTAAGGTGTCCTATGTAGTGATTTCATAGATAGGCACACAAAGGTTTCTACGTGTATTTTCAGTACAGAAATGCCTTAAAAGTGAAAATAATGTGATTTTTAGCTTATAATTATCAATAGAAAAACATAAGGCCGAATTTCGTTATTTTGCTCCATACAAAATTAGAAAAAATTTCACAAATGTTTGTATGCCAAAGCACGCAGTTCTCAGCTTAAATCCTTACAGATGTTGATATTTTTGATCATTAAGGTAACACTACTACTACTACTAAACCAAAGT